>VYXH01011407.1:445230-521733 GCA_013397275.1 Burhinus bistriatus | reverse complement strand
ATTCTGTGATTCTGTGATCTCTAATTGCAGGTGTGCACCTGCAGGGTAAATCGGAGCTGGTATAAAATATCCAAGCATATTGAAGGCAGAGCTGAGCTCCGCAATCCTGACAAAGATAGCTTCACGAGACCTGTTTACAGTCACATATTTGATGCCGACAAAATTGAACCAGTTGGGGTAAATTTTTTAAAGTCTGTGGATAATCTAATGCAGGTTTTTCAGCGGTCAACCATATCCATGAATAAATCACAGTCTTCCTTTCCTTGAAAGTCCAGATTCAAAACCTTTAAAATAAAGCTTATTTAGGCTGGCTGTAATCTGAAGCTTATCCTTGATGAGGCTGTTGAAAACAAAACGTCACTCTCCAGCTTGATTAGTAAAGCAGACATCTAGTGGCCTTTTGCTACTTTATGCTCTTCAATAAACTTTCAAAGACTGCAAGATAAGCCTTAACACAAACCTTCCTCATAGAAGCCAGAGATCCTGGGTCTCTGGGTCACTAAACTCTGATATCATAGCCACGAAGACCCTCTTCCTTCAGTTCTTTGCAGCCCTTCAGGCTGCTTTTTCCTTTCTTCTAGCTCCCTTCTTCATCATCTTTTCCAGTTGTCTCAGCAAAAGGTTGTTGTACTTAAGATCCAAGAGTACCTCTGGTTTTCCCAGAACAGGGCTGATCTTCTGGGAATAACCTTGCTATACCTGTCTGATCATAAGAATGCTGAATTAACATAGTTTTGCATTTCTTGAAGCTCTCCCTGGAAGATCTAAACACCCTTGTATATATTGAACTTCAAATGCCAATAGAAATAGGTCAAAAGCCCCCCACCAGAGAAAGGCTTTTGGTTTTCCCTACAATCAGCGGTTTCTACATCAATTGTTTTTCCAGTCAGTATGAAATTGCAGCCCAGGCTTGAAAAACATGCTTGCTTGAAATGTCCTGTCCTTAGTTCTCTAATTTGTAATACCCAAGTTGAAAAAAACAAACACCCAAACAAAAACCACTCGTCACTCCCTGCCCTCCATGAAACAAAGTGTCTTTATAACACTGTAATTTCTATTGCTCATGTCAAGGATAAATCCTGGTTTCCATTAATTAGAAACAGGCATGAATCCTGTCTCAGCAGTGCCACTGAAAGAGATTGCTTGATTGCTCTTTGGAATTAGCCATGGCTCCCGGTGTCCTGCTGCCTGGAAGAGAGCCTTCCTTGTTACCTAATGATCACTAGGCATTTCTTCCTGTCCTGGCCCCTGTGAAGAACACCCTGTTATTCTTTGATACGCTGGAGGTGCATATTACAGCGCTGTTATGGTGCTGTGGTTTATAATTTCACTGTGTATTTGGGTGGGGAATGCTTTGTTGTTATTCATTCATCTTGAAATCACTCTTAATGCACGCCAAGTTAACCAAAGATGCAAATAAAAGCATTCATTCACCAAAACCAAGCAGACCACGCAGCTTAAAAGGCTTACAAAAGACAAAGGTGAAGAAAAGAGAGAAAGAGCACGCTTCATCTCTTTGAAGTCTGGGATGGCTGCACTAGCCTACCGGTTCACGCCTGCCTCAGAGCCCACGCTGAGGGAGAGCATCAGGTAATGTAGTCTAATCACACTTGGTGGGAACATTTCTTGGTTGCCACCAGTCTGATTACTAAGGTACAGACCAGGTATTGCACATCTGTATTCTAGCTGCCAAAGATCCAGAAGGCTTCTCCATCATCTTTTTCTTCAGAATCTCCTCAGTCTGACATGCAGGAGATCATAGGCAGGCAAACAATTGCTTCCTCATGATGCTACTGCCCTTGGAGGCAACTAGGTCTCCCTATTAGTGCCCAGGCACTTTCCTTGCTCTTGTAACCCTTGTATCTCTTGGGTTACAATAGCTGCACCTGGTCAGACACTACCCAGACCTATTTATCTTTCCACCCATTTCCCAATGGAAGTGAAACTGATGAGCTTTGACATGAAAGACACCGTGCTTTGAGGCAGGGAATTGCAGAGGAGAAAATATGTTTCATGCTGAAGGTAGGTGCCATGTGGCAGCTTCCATAAGAATGGAAATTCTAGTTTAGTCCATGGGCCATGTGGCTCAGTTTTCTATCTCTCTCAAGAGCCAGAAGTAGACCCCTTTGAAGAATAACTCAAGCAAACTCCGTTTTCTCTCCTGCCCCAGTACTCTCCTAGCCTTCGTTTCAATCTCAAGTGATTTCCTGAGCCTTGAAATCCCTTGAAATCAAGTGATTTCCTTTGTGGCTTATTTAGTAACTCCCAGGGTGGATCTCTCTTCCAGGTACTTGGTTTGCCCCTCCTGAACCCACATAAACTTCATGCACCTACATGGAGCTTCTGTGTGGTGCTGGAAAAGCCACTGACTCAAGCCCTTCCAATGCTACAATGGGCAGAATATATATGGGCATATATGCCTGCATATAGCAGAATGACGTCATTCTGGTACCTAAAAAAGTGTGTATCATGGCTTTTCTGGTATGGCTGCAGGATGAATATGTGGCATACCAATACTTGTCAGTTATTATACCAGGAAATATCAGGACTTCTAAACTGTTATGCTATGAAGTACCAGGGTAGCTCAACTTCAGTCACTCTTGAGTATACAGATGAACTGATTTTTTTCTGAGTACTCATCTATATAAACCTAAAGTGACTATAATAGTACCTATTTACCACAAAGAGACACTTTAAAAACAAATTAATACTTGTGAAGCACTTGCAGTGATAAATGCTCTGAAATTTTACATGGAAGACATACTTTTAGAAAGCTGAGAGCATGTAGTTAAATACATTCTCACAATGCCTTCCCAGAAGAAAGCCGGGCAAAGGTTATACAGACCACCATAACCTGTTGTACTCAGTGCAACCTTAGTACTTGCTTTTTCAGTATTCCTCTGAGAACTTAATTAATAACAGAGATGAATCCAAGTTACATGATGCTGATCTGGATCCAAATGTAGCTGAAATCTGAGGTAGCTCAGGCGCATGATTTCCAAATAAGAATTGTCAGAAATGCCGTGTTCCTCTCCCCCGGCATATCTGAAGTGAAAGATGACTTCGCGAGTCAAAATAAAACTCCACTGGCACCATTGGAGAGGTGTTGAAATTCAAAAGAAGAGCTAAAGGTATAATTCAATTCCGCTGCCATCTTTTAATTAAGAACACTAACATTTCTTTCTTTGGCCTCTTTCTTAGGACTGGCCCGTACTTAGAAGGAAGCGTCCCAGGAGCACGAGGCAATTCTGTAATAGAAATAGCATGTCCTTTCTGCGCCTCAGCGGGCCGTTTCTAGGAAATTGAGTTGCATTCTGAGAAGACAAGCCTATCGACCTATGCTCTTCAGCAACACGCTGAGAAGCTGAGTTGACATTTGGATGTGTTAGCCTGGTTTTTACTGTGATTCACTGTTGGAGTTGTGGAAGCCCTCGAAAGCTGCTTTTTCTCCTGTCCCCTAGTTATATAGATGACTTGCACTGCTGTCAAGTCATGTCTAACTGAGTAAAACTAATAAATGGCCAAAAAAATTAGAGATTTATGACAACATATTGTTAAGTGTTCAACAGATAATCATGTTGTTTATTTTCATGGTATAAAACCCTCTGGTTTATATATCCTCCGGTATGGTGCTTGTAACAATCTAGAACATGTTGACTACTGAATCTATTACTTACTCTGTCTTTGTTATAAAATGAATGTTACTATAAAATATAAGCAAAATGTGTCATTACCCGAACATGGAAGTCCTACATTAAAATAATACTCAAGTGGTGAATACCTCATTCCAGAAGAGAATAATGTATATTGGTTCTAAGTGTATAAATGAATTTACATATCTAAGAACAGCTCCAATTGTTCAGACCTGGCCCAGTGTCACCATTGTCTCTATATTGTGGTTTTTTTGAAAATTACTAAGCAATTGCAACATCGGCAACAGGCCCTGCAAATACATTTGCTCCTTTTTACATCATTAGAGTGCCAACAGCCAGGAGAAACTGAGACTTTAGCATACCTTTTACATGTTTCAACAGTAAAGAAACTTAACCTTAAAGCTCTTTGCACTTATCTGAGCCATTGACCAGTGCATCTACAAAGATCAGTCAATATTTTCAAGGCTGAGTTATAATTTGTAATAGTTTATTTTGAGAGCGAGACACCTAAATGAAGCCTGATGTTCAAGAAATGCTGAGCACACAATGATCAGGCCCTTCTGACATCTTCTGCATTGCACATTTGAGTCATATAATAAACACCTGAAATTTCTTAGCACTTTTACTATTATGGTAGTGATATTAATTACCAGATTGTGATGGTACAGAGCATGATCCATGCTGCTAAAATATTGATTCTTTTACTTGTTTAAGGTTAACTCACAGCATTCATTAGACAGCATTTGTAGGATGCCACTGATTTTACAATGTACCTCAAAAACTGGCAAGTTTTCCAGAAATTAATTTATAGCATAGGCTTCATAATGGAAGAAGCTTCCTTTTGCAAAAGGAGATAGAAGTGTAGACACAGGGGCACAGAAATAATCTTCTTATAGGTCTCTTGCTGCTATTTTCTTGCCTAAGTAACTTCAGAGAAGCTACGCTTGTTAGTGTTATCAGTGCGAAAAGGGGGCATGCATATTTCTGAAAAACAAGCAATAGGAGAAGAAATAACAGAAATAAATGGCATTCAGTTTGCAGTAAGGATTCCTTAAAAGGTAGTTCAGCAGAATTTTGTTTATGTCTACCACTCATCCTCACTGTCACTTGTGGGAAGCCAATATTTTGCAATTAATTTTCGCACCTGCCCACTGAGAAGGAAAATATTTATCCATGCATGGGAAGTGTCTTGAGAGCTCTATTTGAAAAGAATTGTTCAGATACATATAATATAATTTTCATTCCAGTATATATAATGGAATTTGTTCCACAATTGCTTCCTTGTCAAAATTTTCATTAACTTTTGTGGGCGGCTTTGTCTTTGGCTCTGGTCTGTCTTTGGGCAATGAATACGCCTCTCTCAGTGGAGTCACATATGTAAGGCTGGCTCATATAAACAGCGGTTTGCAGGACAAAGTCATGACCTTGGCATTCAACTTCCATGCTTCTCAGACGCCTTCCCACAGAACACGTGCAATTCTGCTCTAAGCACACAGCACCTACATTTCCCTCTGATCGGTCCAGCGCCTTGCTAAAGCACTGCCTAACTCTAGGAATCCTGCCAAGTTTGCTTCCAGCCAAGCCTACTTTGAAAGACCCCTCTGGATTTCACTTGCACAGATGCAGCCCTGAGCGCAGAAGATTAACACCACACTTACCTGAGCTCTCAGCCTAGCTCTGTGTAGGGATCTGGTTAACTTCAGTGAGAGTTACACGCTAAGAAAACTGCAGGAGTTATTGTAGACAGGAGAAATTACAGAAGGAGAGAACAACACTGGGTTTTAAATATTATGCATGTATATAAGAGGCTGATTGAAGTTAGTGGAAAGATTTGAATGACTTCAACAAGCTTTGGATCAGACCCTACTTTTATTTGTAACTTTTAGTACAAAGCTTTTGCTAGTACAAAGTAAACTTGTTTAAGTATTTCCTGTGACTCATTGAAAAGTAAATGAACTATTTAATACAACTGCTATGCTCATTTCAACGGATATAATCTAACACCAGCCTAACTACGCGGGTAGAATTATGTAAGTCACTATTCAGGTAGTAGCCACTGATAAGATAATTGCTAAAACACCATTAACAGGAAAGAAATCTGTGTGAAAAAGCAGTGTTGGATTGATTCTTATTTCATTGCTGTGTGATTTCATTCTGGAACCTTGTTCCATATTCTTACCTGCCTAATTTAAATAATGGGATACTGTGTGCTTTTCTTTGTCACAGGGAACATTACTGTATGCTGTCCCCAATATACAAGGAAACGCTTGAGATGCAGTTAACTATGCAGTAACTCTATTACTAAAAATAAGAATTTTTAAGCTAAAAGTATGTTCCACACTTAACAAAACACAGAAAAACTCATCATTGAATTCAAATACCTTCCACCACAGCTACACAATAACCATGAAATAAGAAAATGTCCTAAAAATCCTTTCAAACAAACCACAATCCCAAACTGGGAACCCAAACTGACAATGGCTTCTCTGGATAATTACAATGGAAGACTGAAATTCTTTTTTGGTACCCTGCAGTCATAACACAAGATTATATATATATATAAGAAGTCACTTTGATTGTTTCTGGCTACTACATACAATGAAAGCAGAAAAGTCCAAAGCATTTTAATTGAGGCCTTATATTTCACATAAAAATGAGAGAATTGCTTGCTGGCAAAATAACAAAGTGCAACCAAAGTTCTTAAAATGCAGGTGAATTTTAAATCAACAAAAAGCTCTTCCTGTGCTTACTAATTTAAGTGAAACCTGAGCCACCAAAAACCTAGAAAAATGTCAAGGTCATTGCCAATAGCTTTGATTAGCAATAAAAAAGGGACACAAGAACAGGCTAATGGTATGAGGACATTAAATATTAAAAAGGAGCTATTGATTTAAAGGTGCTATCGCTAAAACCAAGTAGCAGTAGCTATTGACCAAATGGTAGACAGTATATTTCTGACAACGTGTCCACCAGCCTATTAGTATTTATCAGACTTTCCCAGTTGTCTTGTAAATGTTACTTATTCTGTCTTGTTTCACATTGTTTTTTTAATCTAGTTTTAAAAACAGAATAAAATAAGAGAATGAACATTCCAACCTTTTCACAGATCGTTGCACACACTAATTTATGTTTCTGTGTTTAGGAATATGTAGAAAAGGGAGCAAATAATATATGTTATTCTAGGGACAGCTTTTTTATGTTCCAGTCCCCAAGAAGAGGGCATCAATGTGTAAATATATCCTAGGATATATGCAAGGATATGCATCTGTGAGCTGCAAGTACACATACCTTTGCTGAACATTGGAGATTTCTCCAGGAAGACATGCCACAGGAGTTGGAAAGTCCTCCCAGGAAGATGGGAGGTCCCTTTCATTGTTCACAGGGGCTTGGACTGCAGAAAGGGGGAATAAGTAAAGAGGAGAAGACCCTCAGCTTACCTCTACTGGTCTTCCTCTGCTCCATTCCCAAATAACTTACATGCTTTCAGCAGAAATGCACATCTGCAAGACTTTACTGCCAGCTTGTGCAGCAGATGCACATGCCAGGGACACTTGCACATCATAAGATGGCATAATCTTTCCAAGCGTAAGTTTTACCTAGAGAGTAAGTCATTTAAAGGTGCACTTATTCCCTGGATAAGCACACTGCATGCCTGTCCTTCAGTCTCCTGCCTCTTCTCTGGGTAGTTACAAAAAGAATGACAAAGTGAAAGTCACCTTTCTGATAGGCTGAGCCTCTTGTTCATTACAGGAAGGCATGAATTACTTCAGTGATTTCTGTGGGGCTTAATTCTTTGCACAGATATGGAAGAACTAACTAATTTTATGCTTGAGGAAGATAAAACACCAGTGGAAACTGTAGACTAACCAAACTCCAGCAAAGTGCCTATCCTGTTTTTCATTGGCTAAATCTGGAGTTCGACACATCAACTTCGAATAGGTTGTGTCATTATACTAAGTTGGGCGTTGCAAGAAACCAGCTCAGATGTTCAACTAGTCACTGTGAGGTTACGAATTCAAGGAGAGCACAAATTTTGTGCTAGCGTTCCACTCAGGGTGAATTTCTCTCTGTATGGGAGAGGGAAATTTCTGGGGTTTTTTGGGGTGTGGAGTTTCTTGTTTTGGTTTGGTTTGAGTTGTGTGTGTGTTTGTGTGCATGGTTTGGTTTGTTGTTTTTTTTTTAAAACATTTATAATGCAGCATTGAAGCTCTCTTAAAACATCATGTCTTGACTGCTTTCCTGTATATATTTCCCATTTCAGGATGCTGTTGAACAAGAGAGACTAGACATATGGCAAAGAACATAAAGCAGTGTTTTAAACACTGACACTTTCAAGAACTAAGATGAGCATTCTCATTATATTCAGGGGGACTACTCACACATAAAGTTAACAGGTGCCTTAATGCGTTAATAATGTGACTCAGTGAATTTACCAGATAAATATCTAGAATTTTACATGGCATTTTGTGGCTTTACTTTGTAACCTCCTAGCTCGGGACTATGGGGTTTTTTTGCATGTTTACTTTATACCCTAATGATGATAGGAGCCTTTGTGGAGTGCTGAAATGCAAAATCAATGTAATGCACTTAAGGAAAATAAGTATAAATAGAAAATATTAATATAGGAGTGGATTAAAGCACTGGAGAAAGTAGTGTAAGAAATAATTCCACACTAGCAGTGGCATGGAAGTGATGAGGTATCTTTTGAGTCCATTAACCCTGTGACTCAGTGAATCTCTCAGATAAATACCTAGAACTCGACATAACAGTCTGTGACTTCCTGCTTTCTTCTTGTAGCCTCTAATATATTTTGAATATTTATTTGTCAGTTATTATTTTTAACTCCGGGTATCTTTAGCACCCTTTATCTCCTGGGAGTGATGTGACAGAATATATAATGTAGAAACCACTGAGGAGGCAACATACTCACTTCAACCTCACCTTTGCCATCACTCTTTCATTTGCAGTTGTGGCACAGAGACCACTGTAACAAAAGTAGATGTGGAGTAATCTCTTTAGGAATAAGATTTGAGGCGGTTTAGCATGGTATATTAAAATGTTTGTGCACATACCGAAGTATATGAAAGGTGCTTTATTTTCATATGTGAAAGTCTGTAAACATCTGTAAACATGTTCCTGCCACTGTACGTTTTGCCTTGACTTTTAAATAAGGCCAAAATTAAGAGAATAAGGGGTTAGTTGGGTCTCAGAAGAAATGTTCTGTGGAGTACATGGTAGGGTATAGCAGTATAAAAAGTTATACATGCATCAGTGAGTGATGCATGCACCCAGACCATGAGATAAAGCAAATGTAAGTTTAAGCTTTCCTACAGATCACTCCATCAAAAAGAAGACGACGACGACTTGCTCCTAGATTCACCAAGGGAAAGCAGCCAACAGATCATGAAGTGTTTGGGTAGCTGAGAGACACACAGTGACAACTTTTTGGCCTGCACATCCTTAATGGCAAATGAAGTCCTTGAGAGGATGGGCTCAAGGAAGGATGTGACAAGCTCCTCAAGAAGCTCTGCAAGGCTGACATTTTCTGGTGAGATTAATTCTGTATATTCCCTTCCGGCTCAGCAGAGGCCTTTTGCCTGCCTCATGACATGCAGCACATTCAGTTTTTCCACCCAGCCAAGTGGCACAGAGGAGCCAGCTGCCGTACAACAGAGTACATCCCTGCTCGGTTCTGCACAACACTCTCACCTGCCTGCACTGGACTCCCATTTCTCTGCAATTTATCCTAAGACAAGTTTCTGTCATTTCCTCCTTGCCCTCACCACCACCATGCCTCCCAGTGGCACAGAACAGTCGCGGCAGAACAGTCCTTGCCTACAGAAACTCAATCCAGGAGGCCCTGCACCGTGAGTCATGCCGCAGAGGCATACCTTTCCCTCTAGGGCATGAAATTTTCATTAAACCGTTGTTTGTTAGTTTGTTTTTCGTAGAAAATAGTATGGATGAGTAAAGCATCTTGTGGGAAACTTTTGCCATCCTTAAGAAAATCAGAAATTTTTCAGAATACTGCAAGCCTAAAAAATTAATTATTTTGATTGAAAATATCTGGGGTTTGTGATAAAGTATTTCTACTTGTAAAAAGATTTTGTGAACATTTTTGATGTTTTGACACACGGACTACCCATTTTCTCTTCCAGTATCTAACAAACACTGTAGAACAGAAAAAATATGGAAGAAAACAATATGTTGGACACAGAAGGAATTCACCTAAAAAAGAGGACATAATCTTTGGGTGTGTACCTGCCTCTAATAAACATTAGCCTTTTTGCAGAAATCTCTGTGGGATTGTCCAGGGAATTTGATGTAACCTGTGGTTAATCATTGATCATCTTCCTATGTAAAACTGCAAGTCGCATGACTTGGTGAATAGCATATAGGGGAAGAATGTAATAAGTAAATATTTAGCCACTAGCTTATTATTTCCATTTGTATCATGTAGAGCAAACAGCACTGTGTACGAACTGCCACTTCCTTCACAAGAAAAAAAGGTAGCAATGCCAATAAAAGGTGATTTTTATTACAGAATAGTAAAGCAGTTACAGATTTTTCACACTTTAACTTCACTTATTAAACGAAGATTCTTCCATTAGTGCATAGTCCAGGTATTGCCTTTGTTTGCAGTACATTTTGTATACTTTCTTTGAAATGTGTTAGAAACAATCTGTGAAGAAGTTGCCTTGTAAAAAGAGGTGAGAGGACTTCAAAACTACCTTCAAGTATATAAAAATTAGTGCTTCACAAACGTTCAGGACACTTTACCTCGGGATGTTTCCTGTTAAATGCTTTTTCCAGTATAGAATCTATGTGCTTTAAAATGTTACATGCTGTTATTATGAAAACAAAGAGACTTACGATGATCTCATTGTATGATTTATAATTATAAATGCGACCACAGATGCTTTATTTTCTGAAGATCCTCCTGAGAATCAAAACACCAAGAACTTGATCTTAGCACCTGCATCCAACCACAGCCATGGAAATATGTGTCATTATGTAATCAACATGAGCAAGCCACTGAGTCGCAACGGGGAACACCCAAGTTGGCTGTGCACGCTCAGATGGAAAGACAAAGAGCACGGGTATTGGTGTGTTATAAAACATACACAATCCAATTTTTACCGAGAGTAAGATGATGAACGTATTCATTTAAGTAACTTCGGCTGTAACTTAAGCTTCTTTTACAGTGGAACGTAACTTTAGATATACTCTGGTGCACAAGCAGTATCTTGTTTTACAGAGTACATGTTCTAATATGCAGCACTAAGAAATTCTTTCAAGAACGCTACTTTTGTCAATTGTTCAGTATTTGAAAATCATCCTTCCTTTTTCTCCTGTTTTAAAGCTCTCAGGCATCTGAGCAGTCAACTGGAAAATGTTGTTAGACATATGTGACTAATCACATACCCTTAATAGTGAAGAGCCAGTAGTTAAATGAAATACTCCTTGAAAAAGAAACGACAAGCCGCCAACCCTAAAATTTATTTCCTAAGCTCTTTGGCACAAGCTTAAAGATAGCAAAATATCTTTACAGTGATCACAGTGAACCTGTGAATTATTCACAGGTAAGAAGAGGATCTTTTTGCAACAAACCCAGCCTCATAAGCTTCATAAGCACAATAACCTCACAACTGGAACTGACAGTAACAGCGGCATCCTGGGTGTCCAGCAGTTGTCTCAATTCACTTGAATTAGCTTAGTGGGAGTGTGAGCAACCGCAGCTGGGGAGAGAGCTGCATCCTGATCTGACCAGGAGTGAAGGGGACCTGCCTAAAGTGTGCCGGACTAAGCAGCATCCCCAGTTCAAGCATCAGCTCCAGTATCAACTGATGGCCACCTACCTTCAGATTAAGTAGTGCTTAACACGAGTCAGTGATACTGTCCAGTGAATGAGAACTGCCCCATGGGAACAGTCAACTTATAACTTAAGATAAGAAAGCATTAAAGGTAAGCAAAACTGGCAAAGAAAGACAGAACAGATATAGGCTAAGGTCATATGATAAGACCAATGACAGCACGAAGCTGTATATATGTTACCGGGTGGCCTGCCCAGGGTGAAAAGATTTCCCACTCCCTTTCCAGAGAGATTTGGAAAATAAATCTGCCAGTCCTAAAGAGTACATAAGCCTGAACGGTGTTTGGGTTCTCCTGGAACCAGCCTGATATTTAGTTTTATGTATCCCCAACTGCATTACAGCGTGTAAGCTTTTCATTTCCTTGTGTTGGCCTAAAAACATAGAGAAGAGGTAATTGT
This sequence comes from Burhinus bistriatus, assembly GCA_013397275.1. Lineage (NCBI taxonomy): Eukaryota > Metazoa > Chordata > Aves > Charadriiformes > Burhinidae > Burhinus > Burhinus bistriatus. Next base: position 509,808 of record VYXH01011407.1, on the reverse strand, counting down.
TTTCTTTAAAATTGTTAATTGAATGTATGCCTTAATGGAATAAAAATGTTATAGGCTTGGGGTATTTTTAGGCTGGAGTATTGGGTTCCCTGTAATATTTCTTCCTGAACTGTCACATTTATGTACACTCTTGAAGAAACACTAGAAGAAATTGCTTATACAACATTTTCATGGCCATCCTGTTCCATATTTGGCTGATCAGGTAGAGAGAAAAAATAAATTTGCAGAAAGGACTTTCCCTCAGTCGCCTTGGCACAAACTGTTTACTTTTTAACAGTTTTTGCATTTGAAACTCCTTTGACCATGGTGAGCTTGGGCCTTATTGTTGATTTTTTACTACAAGTAATTTTTTATTACAGTAATTTATTGTTGCTGTCTATTTAGCTACAGGATGTCTCATTATTTTTATGTTTATGCCAAGTTGCTAAACATGCTAACCATGTCATATAAGAACTTGGACATAACAATTTAAAAGGTTTAAAAGAAAAAAATCTAGTCTTTGGATTTCTTCAACTAGACAAATACTGTTGATGCTTTTTTACATGCTCATTTCAGTGGACTTTTAAAAATTGATTTTTGCAGCTAATGTACACGAAAGTACACTGAGTGCCTTCCCTGAGGTCGTCTGTGTGAGGCTAGAAAAGCTTGGATGAGAAACCCCTCAGGATGAGTTTCTGCATTCACCCAGCCGATCTGTGGTCATGCTGTGGCTGATGGGGATGGTTCCTTCCCATCCCTTTGCCCTGGCTATGATTTCCTACCGTAACACTGGTGTCGGCAGCAGCAATCATGCAACACATGGTCGACCGGCTCAAGTCACTCCTCTGACAGCTATGTACTTTTTAATGAGCTCCTGTTCAGCTCTGTTCATGAGCCGGTCCATCTCACCATGTGGCTGGATGCTGCCTGGTGCACGTTCTCAAGCCGTCCCTGGCCAGAAGTCAAGCCCAGACCCAGAGGTAAGCGCGCGGGATCCTGGCGGCAAGGCCACTGGGGAGGGCTCCAGCTGACGCTAAGTAGGTGTTGAAAAGGCCTCGTTTTGTTGGGGGAGCATGTGGGCTGGCCACAATTTCCAAGGTCTGGGACACCACACCCTCCGGCTTGCTTTTGCGAAGGCAGCAGCTGCACAGTCCAAGGAAAACGGAATGAGATGCAGCTGCGGGGCCCAGCGGCGAGCTCTGCTCTGCCACTCCCTAATGCAGCCCAGAGGCCACCGTGGCTCCTGAGGTTTTTCAAAACATGTTCCTAACCCAGATATGATACGCTGACTCTGGGCCCTTATCAACTGTTGATTCACTTCGAATCATGGATACATGTTGAATAACTTACTTCATTTATTCATTACAAATACATGAAATCACCGCTTATTACAGAAGTAATTTGATTTTAGTCTTGTCGTTTATCCTTTTCTGTTTTGTCCAACTCTTAAATATCTTAACCCGCATGAGAGGCCAGAGAGATTTAGAACATCTTAAAAGCAGGGACCTTTAAGGCAATTATATTGGAGGAGGTAGGAACCACAGACTTAATTTCTTTTTCTGTGTCCTGGAACATAGAAGAGGCATATTAGTTTTATATTTATTTATTTAGGGGGAAAAAAAAAAAAAATCTCCCCGGCACTAAAAGCTTCTCTGCCAAATGTTACAGTTTAATAAAAAACACGTCAAAGTAAGGATTTAGAATGGAAAGACTGACACACCAACACTAAATGTGGCTCCACTCTTATACTACTTCTCTTGTGCATATCGTTCCAAAAGAAATGGACGCGTCACAATTATTGAAGTTGAACATTGACTATATATTTAATTTCAAAAGTTCTGCAGTAAAATATCCAGTTTAACAGAGTAGCTGAAATCTCACTCTCCTGAAATCAATGAGGGGCTGGAGCTCTGCAGCTGTGCCTGTGACGTAGAAATTTTAGTAGCTTTAGAGAAACAAGAACTGAAGTTGGCACATTCAAATTGTAAATATGATTTGATAATTATAGTGTCTGTGATCTCATGTAATAGTTTTTCCTTCGTATTGCAACATTTTTGTTTCAATATTTTTATGTTGGCTCACTGCTTTTATTTACATATTCTGATGTAACCAGAAAACACTACAAAGTCTCTGATAATATTTTCCTGCAGTAATTATGGGACGCTTTGCTTCTTTAACCTAATCATATTACAGAACTAATTTGTTTAGTTTTAGAAATGGAAAGTTCTTTTTATAAACTTTTTACTGTACGTAATGGATGCTGCTGGTAACTTGCTAGGAAATAAACAGCTAGAAAGAGATTGTTCAAAATGCAGAGCATTTTAGCAACTATCTTTTCATGCCATTTTAGAAAGCTGCAGCCCTCAGAATTCCAGCATTCTGGAGTGCCAAGCCCTACATTAAATCAAATGGATTTTTGAATTTCCAAATCACACAATCATTTTCCCTAATACTTCACTGATGCGATCATAATAAGCCATGAAATGCTTTTCCTCCTTGGATGTTCTTGGGAACTTTGGCAGAGATCAACATAGAAGGTGTACGTGTAATGTTTCTAAGAGGAATTACAAAATCTTCTCAATTGACCAAAATGTGAATTAGGGAAAATGATGATGATTATCTCTAGATTAGAGGAAACAAAGAAGACGTTTAAAGCTCTGTAAAATAATCACCTGTTCTGAACCCTTAGTAGCCCCCTTTGCAATCGGAACTGCTGGTGGTGCACAGAAAAGAAACTACCTCAGATTTTCTATGACACATTTCTTCTACGCTAGTTAGTTAATGTTGAATTATGTCAAGGTGCATTTTGATAAAAGTTTAAATACAATTAATGTGCCTAAATTGAATTTTAAACCTTTTGATCATTAGGTGAATTTTTTGAAATAGCAAACCAAATAAAAAGGAAGATTATGAAAATATGCTTTGAATTTCAAGACAATTGATTTATTAAACAATGTGTATGTGTAGTTAGGTATCTGAAACAATTATTTCAGAACACCACATCTTACAGAAACAGTAGGTCCGATCTTACCATTCTTTACTTTTTTATTGATTAAAAGAGGAAAAAAGTTTCTTATTTTTTTCCTAAGGCTTTCTTTACGTTGTCCACATTAATTAGAGGCCTTTAAATATACCTAGTGGTTTCACCATTATTTATTGTCGTCTTTAAATACTGTTCAGCTAGCTCACATGATTTGTTGTCTCCCTTTTAGGTGTACCTGATGAGCTAATGGAACTGAAATGTCCTTCTATGGGCTGGATAGTTTAACCCCTCTCAGCCCTAAAATCCTGAAAGTCCTAAATTTAAAAAAAATCCTAAAGTGCTTTGCAGGCTACGGCCAGAATTTTCAGTCATCTTCCAATAACAGAAAGGATTTAGGCATCCGCATCTGGATGTAGATGTCTCAGTCAAATGGCCTCTTTTTTGCATGGGAGAAGGTCAATGACAAGAGCGGGCATTTGCCATTTCAGAGATCCACATCAGGCATGCAGAGCTGAAAAGTCAGATCAGTGTGCAGCAGAGGATGTTAGTTGCCCCTGCAAAAATTGCCATGGCGGTTACCTTGCACGTTGTATTTTAGAAGATAGAGTAAATGGTTTACCAGGTGGAAATACCAAAAGAACTTGATTTGTTTAACATTCTTGCGACTCTTACACTGAAAATCAGTTCTGCTTCATCTCTGGATCAGGTTGACAGTCCTTTTCCATGACTAATAGGCACGAGTGATGACAAAAATACCTGGGGACCTATCGTTGCTGGAGAAATGAATTCTGCTAAGGAGGTGAACTTATCCTCTATGTAACACAATTTGCCCAGTCTTCTAAAAACTCTGTAACTAATTCAAGATGGTGGGGTTTAGCAAGGTTTTGAATACAATTTCTAAGCAGGCTACATATATTACATCTTCAGTTAGGTCATTATTCTGTCATTTGAAAAATCTTGGGCAGTTGTCCAAGAAAAATCGTATGACTTTAGATACTATTGTGAAATCATCCAATTATTCAAAAAATGTTAGAAGTTATCTTGGCACCATTAGATATCACTGAGCCAAGAAGATGTCATAATTGGAATACACTGGAAATAAACTAACTTGTATTTTGTGCAGATCCCAAGTTAGTTTCACAAGACCCCTTGGAATTGTCATCAGTTGTTGAGAAGAAAGCTTGCAAAATTCACTTGTTAAAAACCCTAATTTAGGAGACAAGGAGGTCATCAAAACATAAAGATCCCATTATTTAAGAAAAAACTAGGCCAGTTTATACTGACTGTAGATCTTCTGTGTAGGAATTCTATGTGTTTACACAGCCTTATGCTGAAGTTTGATCTGAGTTTTATAAAACTTTCGTAACTGTTCCAGTCCTATGGTAAAGCACCCCTTACTGGGTACCCATTGGACTACTTGTGTTCAGCCCTGCCACACCAGACCATGGTCTTAAACTTCGTGAGCATGAGTATGCCTCAGCATACACCTTCTCATCTGTCTGCAGAAGTAGGACCTTGCTGTCTTCTGGCGATTGGCCTCAGTCTGTACACTGACTACCTCATCTGGGAAGCGTACCTCTTCTCATGGGGAACTGACAGGCTTCCCAGTACTGTGTTTCCAGTTAAACAGCCAATAGATGTCTGTGGAAAAAACAGTAGGTCGCAGTAACTTTTCTCCTCACACAACATTCAGCACTTTGTGGACTACAAACATGGGAATAAAGGGGAAGTTTCCTCCACAACATTCTTATCTCAGGTAGTCTCCTTGCTTCTGATTCGCCCTAACCTGTTTTTCTTATCCCAATGGCTCCTCGTCTTTAATCATTTCTGCTTTTCATTTCTTGTGTACATACTGCGTGGGCAGGGCTCTGCATGAGAAAATACATTACTAACGTTGCTCTTTACCTTCCCAGGAGCATGTGATGATTCAAATATATAAAAACAGGCTTTACAGAAGTTTCCCAACCAATTACTTCTTGCTTTAGCAGGAAGTGTATCCACACAGAACTGCAATCTACCCAAATATAGTAGGGAAGAGTTCTTTGGGTACAGACCAGATTTAGCAGGACTCAGGTCACCACCACACATAATGAGCTCCTGGAAACAGTCTCTATCTGGTAAAGGATGAGAAAGGTCTCAGTTATTGCTCAGGCATTCTGATGCTTAAAGAAAACAAGAGAAACCCCTGAAAAGTATAGTCTATATACAGTGAGGTGATTTTACTGTGAATTAATTAAAACATTTTCAGTAGCTCCCTAAGAAACTATTGTCTCATATGAGCATTTTTCTTATATCTGTGTCCACAAACTGAAAGACAGGCTCAGATTATCATTAATCTTCACACAATTCTGTCACAAATATTTTAATTTAAAAGTCTATCTATTCTACCTATTAACCTAGCAATATATATTTTCCAACCTCTTATTATGACCTGATAAGCCTTCACTGACTTGTAACCTCACTTTGGGAACCACTGACTTAAGCAATCAAATAAAGGCCCAGATATCTTCAGACAGGAAGCCTGGAACAACATGTGTTTTCTCCTTCTGCTTTTGTTTTATTGAAGTCAAACAAATGGAAACACTCTCAAATCCTGCCCTTCCACAGAAAAAAATAAGCTAAGTGGAAAGAGATGTGGTAAAAACAATGATATTGCAAGCATTTTTTTTTTCTACCACCTGTGCCTTGTAGAAAAACATATATTTTTGTTCTGGTTTTCTGAATGTCCAGAAATTAGTAAACTTGTTCTATTCAAGCATCAGGTCCTGCCTGACTTCTTGTCCCATGCAGATCACAAAGCTTCTCAGCACCCAGGAGTGTTTTACAGGGTTTGTAATTTAGGCACTGGTTTTTTGGGATGTATATACATGGCATACATGTGAGACTAGGAATTTAATCACCTTCCAATCACTCATGCATACATTAACTGAATGCAGAGTTTTATTTATACACCTTTTTTGAAGCGATATCTTGTGCCTTCTAAAGTGAATCTCCATACAATAATCCTACGTACTAAATATTGGGACATAATCACTATGTCCTGAGAAAGACATAACACAGTTTCATCACCAAAAATGAAATGAAAATAAACACCATGGGCTTGTTAAGAATATGCCTGCTTCTGCGACTAAGCCCTCAACATAAATTGAATATATAACAAGAAATGCCTAACTGGCTGCACATTTGGTGCTCATTATTTCAAAAGGGAGGAATTTGCTAGCAGCGCTATCTGGCATTACCACTTTCACTAAATTTAGAACAGGAAATGATTGCATTAACTGACACAGCAGTCCCATGAGCACTTCAGGCCGAGACTGCCACTGAAAGGAGTGGCCCTGCCTCACCCCCATCCCTGCTGCTCCCTGCTCCTGCCCTGGAGCCATCCTCCTCTCTTCATGCGGAAGCCTCCTATGTGGCTGGTCATCCCCTGGGCTGAGCCACAAACCCAGGTGAAAGCTACCCTTGCAAGCAACCCCGCTTTGCTCGGTGGGCGCGTGAGTAGCTGTGCCAGTACAAAGCAGGACACGGTGTGTAAAGGGAAGAGGGAACCACAGAGGCAGGCAGCTGGAGAAAAGCAGAGGATGTGGTGCATGGCTTAGCCTGTCTTTGACGTCCCATGACTCTGCAGCAGGAAACATTGACTTCTGCTTCACACGCGCTCAGGGACTGAATTTCTCTATAATTGCCTTCTTTATAATCCAGTACCTCTATTTATTGCTGAGGAAGCTCAGGTATATTTGGCAATTTCACAGTTATTTATTACGGAACAATAACATTAGTATAATTCAAATTGCAATTTCATATCTGAAAATCCTGCTGTTTGTGCTTAGCATCCTTTCACAAAGAATAATGACTCAAGGGGTATTCGGCAGATCTCTTGATCCTGCACTCTGCAGCAAGTGTGACCAGCCTGAAAATCCATTAATAGGGAGCGGGTATACCTAGGGAATTTACACTTGCCTTTCCTAATGAATTTACCCACAGAGACATTCTATACAGCCCTTAATTGTAATGGCCTTTCATTGCTTACTTTTCCCTGCAGAAACCTTCATGAGGACTTCCTCATCCTTCATACTTACTGACTGCTCCTGTGGGAGACTGCAGTATCTAAGCTGTGTATGTGGAATAACTCACATTAATTTTAGTATTTCTGAAGCTAAACATCAAAGTTATTACTAAGATAAACCTGGATGAACTTCCAGGCTTTGTAGTTAAAAGCATGATTTATCTTTGACAGTCATTCTTTAAAATGCTTATTACATTTCTCCAGCACATTTCATAAGAGTGTTTTCCATCCAGTTGAGATTCTAGATTATTTAATCCTCACAGCTACATCTCTATTAGTCTTCATTCATTCATCTGTAAAAATGTCATTATCTGTCATTCTTGGTCAGAGTCAAAGCAGCAGTTGAAAGTAGCAGTATTAGGTTCCAGCCTCTCTTTTCCATTACTGCTCAAATAATTCAGTGATGGGGAGAATATTCAGGAAGACAAATTGGTGAAGACTGTCAAAATTCTGATTCAATATATGTCAAATTTTGGCATAGAATGGTGGCAAATTTTTAATCAACAAAGAGCAAATAAGTACTTTTTTTGGAGAAAACACAGTTGGTTCACTCAGAAATACAGATATTAACAGAAGAAGAATGCTCTCAAACCCAAACACAGGGCTGGGAGTCAGAAGGGACAACTAATGTCTTTGTTTCCCAACAACATTTCCTGTAAATCATGCTTCCTTGTAGCTCATTGTCTGTGGAGTGAGAATCATCCTTCCCCTATTTGCTCTGATGATTTGAGACTGGGACATGTTTGACTTCCTTTTCTCCTCCCGAACTGAACTGAACTCATAGTTTGTTGTTATCAAGTCGAAACAAGACCTGTAGATACTGGGTTGCCCACATCTCTTCAGTGCACTTTCAAAGAGTAGCTCGGGCAGCTTCCATTCAGCTTTTTGCTCTCTCCTGTCTCTGTTACAAGATCCTGTCAGAACCTGCCAAAACTGGAAAGTGATTTTCTCTCCTGCTCTTTGAATGACACCAAGATACATAGTGTTAGCAGGTCACTAGAAAGAAACTGGGTCATCTTTAATCCTGTCCCAGCTCCACCCACTTGCTTGCAATTACACTGTTGTTCTTCAATCTCTGACAAAATTATTGAAAACCATGTGCGTCAAAGAGATATTTATGCACCTCCAGGAAATGTTTCTTCCTCTTCTCCGAACAGAAGTCTGTCAAAAATCATGGCTCCTGACTAATGTGCAGAGCAGATGAAGCTCAAATGGTAGTGGGTTATCCATGTGTCTGCCAACAGCAAAACAATATTTTTCTTGTTTCAAGGATACAGTAAAATACTCTGGATATGTAAGTTATAAGGGAGCATGAGCATCTTTCTGATCAAAATTGTTTGAGCTGGCTACTTCCTGATAATGCTGATAAAATCACTTATTGTATCTGTGCTATAATCTATATTATAGTCTATAGCAGCCATCAACTTTACCTTCAGGAAAAACACTACTTGGAAAATATATGGAGCCTGGGAGAAACCAACAGCTGTGAAAAAACTTGCACTCAAGCAGTCATGTCTGACAGCAAATTCCAAACTTTTAGCTTGTTTTTCAGTGGAAGAGGATGAAGAGGGGCGAGCATGACATCTAGCCAAGTATAATGCCAGATTTACTTAAGTATTTGGAAAGAATCAGGGCTTGGTTTGCTCACCAAAGGCCTGAACACTATGTACCTGTTTTACCCGCAAGCAAAATGAACTGTGAACAGTTAAATACTTTTCTGAGGCCACTAAGCCAAGCTTCAATTTTCATTTCCCCATTCTGGCCATTAAGTTGTCTGTAAATAGTGTACCTGAAGCTATCAATATATGTAAGTATTTGGAATGATAATCCAGCTTACTCTGACAATGAAGTCAGTGGAGATACGCCCGTTCAATGGCTCTAAGCCAGCGAAGACTTGGGTGTTCGGCCCACGCAATGGTAACACGCAGATGAACTTGCTTCCTTCTTTCACCAGCAGTACTCCAGGTTGCTGAAGGGAAATGGGTGCCCTTACAAACTGCATACCATTAGTCAACAATCAGACACTCTCGTTTTACTTCTTGTGAATAATAGTGACCTAAAAATTGAAAGTAATCCAACAGCAAATTAAAAAGTAATTCTCAGACAAAAGTAATTGTTTCCAGATAAACTACTTGCTGAGAAAAGTCACTCAAGGGTAATTCTCTAGTCACAGTCATATGTAATCAAACTCACTTGATTTATACATTTCAGAAAAAGTTGATTGATTTCTGGTTTTACGATGCTAAATAATTAAAGCCAAATCAGATTTTTTAATCACGTTGATGATTATCATTTATTGTTTGCATACCTAAAAGATAAACGTAAACTCACATAGATATTAAATATTTTATATACCTTGTACAAGGTTTAATACAAGGTTTTATGGTTGTAACTCAGGCTAAATTTACATTTTTACAAAAGCAAACTGAGAGAAGAATCAGGCATTAAGAGTGTATACTGCAAGCTGATAGAGACATATTGTATCTTATCATATTATCACATACTAATTACATATTATATACTATCACATGTGGAGCGATATTTGCAGGTCAAGAGCTACAATATCACAAAACAAGTCAGGAGAAGAATCCAGGCAGCAAGTTCCATTTTTCGCAGTAAATTACTTTTCTGTTGCTAGGTATATTATATCTTAAGATAAGTGCTTTCAAGGTTTTTGGTTTCCAGCTATCAACAGTGAAAATAAATGCCAGTCATGCAAGAATGCTTGAAGTCTCTTTTTGTTCCCCCGGTCACATCACAATAGCTTGAAGGCAGAGCTGAAACATCTGCTACCAGGATTAGATGAGTTACCAGGGCCTAAAGAATCTACATTATCTTTAATCTGATAACATCTTTATAGTTCAATAGCTACATCTTTTAAACTACAATTATGTTTTTAACGGAACGCTGGAAAGCCAGTACACATAAAAGAAATCTGAAGTGTCAGCAAATTTAAATTAAATGGAATTAGAGACCGTTGACTAAATTGAGAGAAATACACTTTTATTAGCTTTGCAGAAAACCAGCCATTTTTCCAGGCTTCACAAAAAACAAAGGGCCATTTTTTTCATGCAAAATGTAATTACTGGACTTTGAAATGTTTTCTTGGCAAAATGATCAAGCTAGGATGTGCAAATCATGCTTTTCAACTTAGGTAATTTGCGAAAATACTTCATCAGTCTGTGGCAGAATTTTATTGCCATAGCAGTGCGGAACTGCCACGTGAACCATAATAAATCTGTTGTTTTGGCAACATCTTGTGGTGTTAGGGTGGCAGTCTGTACCCCAAAGTGTCTGTCTTTCACGAGACAATGTCTGGTGTCCATTCTTTCCTCAGAGCTGTTCTTAAACGGATGTAACTTAACTCCACGGAGCTCAGAAAACCTAACTCTGTCTGAAAAGCAATACTGAACTTTAATGCGAGGCCTTGGGTGTTGGTGGTGAAGGTTTGGTGGCAGGGGGGCTACAGGGCGGCCTCTGTGAGGAGAGGCCGGGGCTGCCTGGTGCTGGACACGGCCGATTCCAGCCGGCTCCAACCAACCCACTGCAGGGCGCGGCTGGGCCCAGCAGCCAAGATGGTGGCGGCCTCAGGGGAAAAAAGTTTTTAAGAAAGGGCAAAACGCCACACGGCTATGTGAGGAGTGAGGAAAATCAGTGAGAGAAAGAGCCCTGCAGACACGGAGGTCAGTGAAGAAGGAGTGGAGGAGGTGCTCCAGGTGGCGGAGCAGGGAGTGCCCTGCAGCGCCTGGAGGAGATCACAGTGGAGCAGGTATTTCCCTGCAGCCCATGGAGAGGGTCATGGTGGAGCAGATATCCACACTGCGGCTCGTGGAGATGGATATATCCCGAAGGAGAGCCCACACTGGAGGGGGTTACCCTGACAGGAACTGCATCCCGTGGGGGACCCGCACTGAAGCAGGTTTATCCTGAAGGACTGTAGCCCATGGAGAGGACCCATGCTGGATCAGGGAAAAATGTGAGGAGGACGGAGCAGCAGAGAACTCTCCTGAACTGACCGCAAGCCTGATGCCCCATCCCCCTGTGCTGCTTGCGGGGAGGAGGAAGAGGAGTTGGGAATGAAGAAGCAAATTTGAGCCTGGGAAAACAGGGGGTGGGAGGAAGGTGTTTTAGTTTTTTCCTTTGTTTCTCACCATCCAACTCTATGTTACTTGACAATACATTAATTTTCCCCAAGCTGAGTCTGTTTTGCCTGTTACGGTAATTGGTAACTGATGTCCTTGCCTTTATCTTGACCATGAGCCTTTTCATCATATTTTCTCCTCCATCCTGCTGAGGAGGGGGAATGAGAGAACGGCTGGGTGGGTGCGTGGCAGCTGGAGAAGGCCAACCCACCACTTCCTCTACGATAGTTTCTGTTACCTTTTATAAGCAACAATATCTGTTTCCTTTTACAATATGCTGCCACTTCTTAAGTGTTTTTAGTGCGGCTTGAACCACATTCTCACTTCACAATACTGCACAATATGGAACTCAAGAGCTGCACAGATATGGCAGAGAGGAACACATGCCAGATGCTCACTATGATTTCTGGCTTATTTTGCCTGTAGTGACATTAATCATTCTTACACTTATTATGCCTAATACAGTCTCCAGAACTAAGAGATCCCAGAAATTATCTTGTGAATGTCATAAATTTGAAATCACATTATTCAGCTTCAAATATTTTAATATCATGCAAGACAAATCTTGAAGATAACTCTTTGAAGATATCATAAAACTAAGTTAATATTTTAAAGAGCCAATCATTGATATGACTAATTATTTTGAAATGGAAATATTTCTGTGGGGCAACATTTTAATGTACTAAACCATTGAATAAAATGAAAAATGTACTTAACGGCAAACAAAGAAACCACAACTAATACATGACTAAGTAAAAACTTAGCAGACAAGAAAGATGCAAGGTACCCAAGACTGTATTGCCAGAAAACTTTGCAAATATGATTTTCCTGAAGTTACTGGAAGGTATAAGTTTAGCCCCTATATTACTGGTGGAAAACTTCTGCCAAGATCTGATCTCATGAAATGTCATATATGGTCCCTAAAGATCATACATGAATCTCAGTGTGCAATGAATTTAAGAATAATTAGGAATGTAAGGCCAAACACAACTACAGAGAAAAAAAAATTAGATTCTACTGTCTGAGTACAAACATCCATATTCTTGCTTATTTTTTCATTATATTATCCTTTTATTCCACAGTATTCTTGGGAAACTGAAGACCACTGTGATGTCCATTCTGGTCTGCTCCAAGCAACTATCATTATGTCAAGCTCAGCAAAACTGTATCTTACTGAAGCATGTTCCAGGTGTCAGCTGACATGATGATCTCAGCTGGTCATTAACTTTGTTTGCCAATATTATTTTCAGACATATATACACAGTCATATTTTGTCCCTTTTATTTATTTATTTGCTTTTGTGGCCACAGCCATGGGCATTTTGCTGACCCAGGAACCTAGCACAATCAACTACCTTTCCAGGCCCATTTCCATTTGAATGGACCTTTCTGAATAAAGAGGACTAAACAAAACTCCTCCTAAGACCTTAGTGACTCTTTGGTAAACCAAAGAAATTACTACAAAGTGGCATAAAGATGGCTCTGCTCAATACTTTGCTGGAGGTAAAAGGGACCACTATTGGATCTTTTCTAAAAGGCAGAACAAAGTTCTGTCAACATCATTGAGGGGTATTTTGCATCTTTGCAGAAATTAATCTATAATCAGTGCAGTAACCAAAGAATGAGATAATTTAGAGAAAATAATCTATCATACAGAAAAGATCTTAAAAATAAAGTCATGTATATGTTGGTTTTCTGTGGAAATCTCTTGTTTGTTCATGAAGAAGAATCATGTAATTCTCCAGTTTTGCCATGTATCTCAGGTCAAAAGTCAGACTCAGATGCCATCAAATGTGAAAAGTACCCAGGGTAGTCATCAAATACTAACCTAAACAATGTGCACCTCTGTTCCAAAAGACAGGACTAGTCCAATTCTACATCCAAAATGCAAATACAAAGAATGAATTTCACCTGTGTTCAGAAGATTTGCACAAGACCTAGTAATAACTTAAATAATACCTAAGTCCTCAAAACAAGACATTTATCTCCATAAACTACGTGTACACTTTCTCCTGGACTTTTGATCAGTAATGAATTATACTTGAAATATATACGTTATTATTTCTGATTTGTTTACCCAGAATAACATAAAGATTCAGGACCTTGATAAATTTTAATTTAATCTTGGAGGTAATATATTTCAGAAAATTATGTGACATCCAAATTTGTGTCAGAGGCAGGCTGATTTTGAAGGCAATAAAAGATAATTCACAGGAAAAAAGAAAACAAACAAGAAAACAAAACCCCCAGGATTCCCCCAAGTGTAACAGATAGAAAAGCAAGGACCTGTATGCTCAGTAAAATGCCCATTTGATTTCAGTACAATAATTAGCACCTGGGTCAAATTCAATGTTAAAGTGAGTTCTATTTATGCAAAGCTGGAGTTAGGGGAGTACAATCCTGTTTTCCACATCTGGGCAAATTACTGCATTTAGCTGAACACCAAGATAAGGTGGGTAGGAAGAGGGAATATAACGGTGAACTGGAGATATAAAAAGAGGTTGAGAATACAATATAATAAGTAATGTAAGCAAGCAATAGGAGTAAGTAAGGCTCAGGAGTAGAAAAATATTTGTAGAAAAGATAGAATGGTCTAGAATCAGGCTGACAGGTTTTTTTCAAAGGTTTTAGTCGCTTAAGCTCCATAGAGCTTCATTGTGCTTATCCCAATGGAGGCTTTCATCTAGCTAAATACATACAATATCTGAAAAACAAGGCAAATAGCAAAGAAGCCTGGAAGAAGAAAAGTCAAGACCAAAAATAATTGTTAAGGGATTCAATACAGAAAAGCTCTACAGTCAAAAAGTTGTAATTCTTTAAATTAAAAAAGGTTCTTCCCTGCCATGACACAAAATGTAATAGCTTCTGTTATAAAAATGTTTTACTCAATTGAGTCATTTCAGGTGGAAAAACTATTTTTTAAAAAAAAAAAACAAGTTTTGTGAAAGATCTAGAACTTTTAGGAAGACATTCCAAACTATTTGAGTAGACACGCACATAAGAGTAAAAGAAAACATTAATTTCCTGGCACTTGAGGCTTTATGCGCTTCTTTTTTTATCTCAATCATCCAGTATTATAGGTTGTTTAATATTTAATATTGCAAATTATTTGACCTAGGTAGAAACAAGAAGTGGATTTTCTCCACAGAGCTTTCAGAATGTCAGTCAAATTACAACTAATGGCAGTGCTGAGGTTTATTAAAACTCCTGTGGTTCACTTAGCCAAAGAGCTTTATGGCACCACCAAGAATGACATATTATCATCGCTGTTAACATTTTAAATGATTAAATAAAAACATACTTAGGATAAAACAACTGATGTATACAGAAAAAAGGTTGAAATATTATCTCTGGTCTGTAGATGAGCAACCAGATTGCTGTCTACTATTCTATTGTCCTTTTCCATCATGTATCAGTCATACCACTAGTGATTTCAATGCATCCCAGTTGAAGATAACTAGCCATATCTTACATGATGGTTCTTACTATGCCTAGTATCTGCTTCCAACCAGATGTAAGGATTGTTGAAATGTAGCTGACCTGTAGTGGGTTGTCTAGCTGCACATAGCCTGTTTCAGAAGCTGCCACTTGAATAGCACTTGAAATTCCAGTATTTGCCTCAGAAACAATTTATTGTAAAGTCTACATACACTGAACTCTTTGGAAAGCTAGGTATCTCCTTTGCCTTAATCCTGCTACAGAATACCAGTATTACCAGCCAGTTTTGTGACTTCCATATGTATATACTCCTACACTCCAGGCAGAGCCATGGGGGAAGGGCTCTTCTGAGCTGAAATTTTTTCAAACTCTGGTTTTCCTCCCAAATGTTCTAGCATGATTAAAAAGAATTTTTGTGAAACAGATTTATGCTGGTGTAAAATCAGAGGCAGCATGGATTAGTTCACCTTTTAGGAACTACTTTCCCCACTTTCAAACCAGTAAAGGATTGAAGAATGAACCAGGTTAAAAAGGGATATGGTCAGTGGCATTAAAACCATAGGAGCTGAAACTTCAGCAGAAAGGTCTTCCAGAAATACTGCATCAGTTTGCCAAGGTCTCCCCCTACTCCCCAATTCGATCACTTGCTCTAAAGAGTGGACAGTGTTCAACGCTGCAAAACAGGGGAATAAATTATAGAGTTAAACTGGGGGAAGGAAATCTCTCCTTTGGTACATCAAAAGCAGGTTGCCTTCCTCGCTGATCCTCAAAACATGATGGCACCTCACATTTTACTCTGCTTGCCACCATCTACCTCTTATTTTACATCTGAGATGCACATACTTTGTTTAAAAGATACAGCAAAGCCATGAACAGAGTTTAGACAGGACAACTATGAATGCAAGTTTTCCTCTCAAGAAAAGAAGAAAAAAAGAATATTGTCATGGAGGAAAGGACTTGGCATGAAAGCTAAAATCCTTTCCTTAATATGTGAAAGACACACATTGCAGACCATACATTGGAAAAGCGTTCCCTGATAAAAAAAAAAAAAAAAAAAAAAAAAAAAAAAAAAAAAAACCTTCTCTGTTGCTTTACAAGTTACATAGACCTGGGAAGCAACAGGGGTATAGTAACCCCCTTGAATTTATTTTAACAGTTCATGCTATGATCAAGGTCTTACTACACAAGAGCAGATAATGTGGAATCACTAGAGTACGTGTAAACTTTCAGAGGTTAATACAGCTTGTCTGTAAATTAAGTTTTCAAAAAAGAAAGAGCAAAAATGTGAAAGGTTCCCAGAATGAGAATTTGCCTGCCAAGATCCACACAGACTCATTTTTTATGGACAAGTTACAAGTCCTTTAAAATGTTTGTTTAATGGAAATACAAATGTTGGCACAATTTATAGAGAGTGAGTGCCATAAATAGAGAATTGAAAGGTTTTATAGTCCTTTCCAGGTGTTCTCTTCAGAACTGCTTTCCTTGGCAACTTCTTTGTAGTTTCCCGTAATGTTAATTAGCACCTCGGTCTGGGCTTTGGGGTATGTAAGCCTATCGTCACCTTCAAGTTTTTTACAATTTGAGGTTCATTGTCCTTTGCTTGGCAAAAAGTGTATTTTTATACACTTTTAAGCAGAGTGTTAGCAGCAGTTCTTCTCACAGCATCACAGACCGGCTGAGGCTGGAGGGCACCTCTGGAGATCGTCTAGTCCAATCTCCTGCTCAGAGCAGGGGCCACTGCAGCAGGTTGCCCAGGACTGTAACCAGACAGCTTTTGAATGTCTCCAAGGATGGAGACTCCACAACCTCTCTGGGCAACCTGCTCCAATGTTTGATCACCCTCACCATAAAGAAGTTTTTTCTTATGTTTAAATGGAATTTCTTGCATTTCAGTTTGTGCCCCAGTCACTTTTAACTCCAACACGTAATAATGAAGGCTCTCAACTCCATAAAATGGAGTGTTGCATGAAAACATAGGCAGAGGTTAAAGTATTGAAGGGCTGATCACCCAACAGAGCAGGATGCTCATCCTGCTGCTATGTATAACCACTCATTCTTTGTATAAGTAGCATGAAATTTTGCTCAACAAAACGGCATCAAAGATTTCTCTTTTCTTTTGGTTTGAGTACCTAACAAATTGCCTCCTACCTTTATCCTGGTTTGGAATGTAAATACAATAGGGACACTGATCTGGAATACAGTCTGGTATGACATGGCTGTGTGTCTGTAAGCAGGAGGACCTGCAACATGGAATTCAGTCGGGCCAAATAACATGGCGAACATAAATATCACTTGTCATCAGCAATGATACAAGACACAACTCTCTAAACTTGTTTTCTTTTAAAAACTAGTGAAATGCATATTTCTTTGGTGAGTTGAGGCTGAGACGTTAACCACAGAGATATAGTTATTATTACTATTATTCTAATATCCTTCCTGGACCTTCAGTAGAGAAGATACTACGTATTTCTTTTTTTATGAAGAAACTGTGAAGTCAAAAGAAAATCTTAACCTGGGTGTTGTACTTAGTATTTGACAACATGTGTAAAATCACAGCTGCATAGACTAAACCTCCTTATTTAGTGATTACTTATCTAAGAGATTTCTTTTACATATTGGTTCAGTTAACATTCAGCAAACACTGCACTCATGGTATCCACCCCTATATGCTACTTTCTGACAAAAGAATATTAATAAGACATTATTCTATTAGAATGTTAGATAGGTGTATCTACTCCAAAGACTCTTTTGTAAGATATGGATTTGTTGGTCAGGCACAAATTTTGAACAGCAGCAGCCTCTTTTTCACAAACCGAGCTCTCAACTTTGTGCTAAATATGTGCAGCTTTAAGATTAGACTTAGATTCTCCTCTCTCTATATGTTTAACTCCTTTCAGCATCACAGCTAGTCCGTGTGATTTCCTTATCCTAAAATTGCTCACTCGTTGTTTACATATTTGGAACGCTGAAAGCAGAGAAAAGACTGAAAGACTCATAGATGATTTTATTTAATCTTCAGTGTTATCATCAGTTTAAAAAAAAAAATCTAACCTATTTTTTAGCTAATAATATGTAATTTACATGACTCATAACTAGTACATGAGATTACAGAACAGTATATGAGTGATTTTTGGGGCTGGCTATATTTATATATGAGACAGAGAAGTGTAACCATTTTAACCGCTTCTTTGTGCCTCCAGTCGGCTTCTGTTGTCTACAGAAACCTGTAATGTGACAAAGAATAAGACAAAACCCCACAAAATCCAGAGCCATGGAAATTATCAGAAGGCCTTTTTGCTCTGTTTTTAAATAGAGTAGATTTGACATAAATACTGTTATGTTAATCTGATTCACTGAAACAGACATTCCCCTAACTTTACACTTAGTTCTTTTTAAAAGAATAATCTATTTAGGATTGTCCATATACATATCACAGGGCAAAGCAACCTCCAATCCTGTGCACTAGGAATAGGGAAGGAGTAGGGAGAAGCAAGCACAGGACAAGTCTGTCCTGTCAAGCACCTTTGTGAAACAACAGCATCCTACCTTCACAGCATAAATGAAAAGGCAAACAGACCTCACCTCTCCCACCACCTCCCCTCTCCCCTTTCTCTTGTCAATTACTTATGTTTTTTCCTACTGAGACATGAATTACATCATTAGAACAAGTCTCATTTGGATACATAGATTATAAACATGAAATGAATGCTGCAATATGTCACAGTAATGTCTTATCTCCCTAGGAAACACGTATACGCACACATATAAATAAAGACAGAACAAGTTTAAAGAAAAAATAATAATAAATCCCAAACCAATTAGAAGCATAATATGAAATTCTGGTTAAGGTGAAGTTAATGGGAATTTAGGCACTGGCTTTGCTGGAGTCAGCATTGGGGTTTCTACATTCAGCCTTGTTGAACACAGGTGAAAATAAAATGCTTGAATTGTCAAACCCTTGAAATCCAGTATTTCTCTACTAGGAGGATGCATGGCCACACTTATATCAACACCAGTTTAAGTTATCCATGCTCCCATTTTCAAGTTAGTTGCCTTTTGATCAGCAAATTTCTGGAGAGTCTTCTAGCTCCAGGAAGTATTATCTTTATTGAAGATGTTATTTAATATCATAATTTTGCTTGGGGAGAGACAATTTGCCTGCTTCTTTCCAAGGGAGTATCATTCTCTTAAACCTGCATTTGTCACCTGCCATTCCTACTAAGGCAGTGTACAGTATTGCACAAGCACGCAATAAGGGAGTCATTGAGCAATTGAATTAAGACAACCTTTTTTTGGCATTTTCTCAAAGACAGGACAAAACTAATGGCACTGAAAAGTTCTTTATCATTCAGTTATCCGTGCTTGCTCCTCAGACCTGCTATAGTCTAGGTTTTCTTAGTAAGTGCATAGAGTTTGCTTTTGGCTTGCATGAGAGACTGGCCAGATCCAGCGTAGTCCTAGAACTAGCTGGCATACTGGTATCTGAGTGAATATACATAGATTTCAGGGAATTTCCAGCTAAGCACAGCTATAAAAATGCACTTTGGGAATTAAGTTCTTTACTTAGTCCAGGGTTTTAGGTCATTACCAATCAATCCTGTTTAGTTTCTCTGTATGTTACTGGACACTACCCAGTTGTATGTAATACACAGTTTAAATAAGCAATTACAGATATAAATTGAGTGTTTTCCTTTTGTAAGTTACACAGTATTTTCTCCTAAAAAATGAACTTGTTCGCTTCAAAATTCAGCAACTGGCTGATTTTTATCCAAAAGAACATGTCGTTTGTTAGAGGTGTTGGATGGACAGAAGCAGACTTCCATTTATCTCTATGCTGGTAACACTTCACACAAGTAACACAATTAGCTTACTAACCCTGCACTGCCAACATGTAATGTGCCCAGGGGTAAGCTGGGCTTTGGTTTCCAACCTTATTCAGCCTTTCAGTTGAGACATCACAAAGCCACACTGGTAAAGCACACTGCCTGTGGATGTGTCAAAAGAACACTGATATAGAGCCACTAGGCAAGTCTTTTCATAAACAACATCTATCACACCCCTAGCATTAACTTCAGGACAATTTTTCTCTTCTTCTTGATTGACCTCAGACGTCCAGATCAGAAGTGAAGGAGGAGACATAATTCTCACAGGCAGTATAAGCTAGGAAGAGAGCACCGTTTGTGGTACTTAAACATTCAAGGAAGTTAAAGATACTCAACTAAGCAAGGCTGAGAAAGATAAATGCTTCCTGTTTTTTCCTGTGTGAGGAACTGCAAAAGCCCTGGCCTTGTGTTCCATGTTCCACTAGATGTTGCTCCAAAGCATCCAAAGACAACACTGACCTAAGCAAAATGAAATACGCCCCTTCATCTAACCCCAGCTCTTCTTTACAAGTATTTCTCTATGAAATCCTGTTTATGATGTGGACTCATCACACCCTGCATCCTCAGGAAGACCTGCTGTCTGTGGCGTTTGTAGAATTTGTCCCTGTCTTATCTTCAGTGACACTGAGAAGAGTTGTTGCCTAAAGCTTCAGCCTTTCCCTCAGGATGTGCAGTGTGAACTGCTTTCCCCAGCTATGCCCTAGAGACAGGCTCTTCTCAGTGGTGCCTGGTGACCAAAGCTCCAGCCCACATGCAGAAAGCAGTTCACAGAACCATAGAATCAGAATGGTTTAGGTTGGAAGGGACCTTAAAGATCATGCAGTTCCAACCCCCCTGCCATGGCCAGAGACACCTCCCACTAGACCAGGTTGCTCAAAGCCCTATCCAACCTGGCCTTGAACACTTCCAGGGATGGGGCCTCCACAACTTCGCTGGGCAACCTGTTCCAGTGCCTCACCAACCTCAGAGTGAAAAATTTAATCATGGTATCTATTCTAAATCTACCCTCTTCCAGTTTAAAACCATTACCTCCTCATCCTATCACTACATGCCTTGTAAAAAGTCCACCTCCAGCTTTCTTGTAGGTGCCCTTCAGATACTGGAAAGCTGCTATAAGGTCTCCCTGGAGTCTTCTCTTCTCCAGGCTGAACAATCCTAACTCTCTCAGCCTGTCCTCATAGCAGAGGTGCTCTAACCCTTTGGTCATCTTTGTGGCCCTCCTCTGGACCCGCTGCAACAGGTCCAACTCCTTCTTATGTTGGGGGCTCCAGAGCTGGACACATTATTCCAGGTGAGGTCTCACGAGAGCAGAGTAGAAGGCCAGAATCACCTCCCTTGACCTGCTGGCCATGCTTCTTTTGATGCAGCCCAGGACACAGTTGGCTTTCTGGGCTGTGAGTGCGCATTGCCAGCTCATGTTGAGCTTCTCATCAACCGACATCCCCAAGTCTTTCTCGTCAGGGCTGCTCTCAATCCATTCTCCACCCAGCCTGTATTTGTGTATGGGAACAAACAGCTCCTAAACATTTTGGTATGTTAAGCAATTAAAAAAAAAAAAAAAAGCCACTGAAAATGCTGCATTTTCAGAATATGTTTCATCCCGAACAATTAAAAAGAAGGAAGAGAAGGGACACAGTTGCATCTTACTGCTGCCCTTCTGATAGCTAAATGAAGTTCATTTACACCATCCATAATCTGAGCTAACTGAAGGTATGAATCTCAAACGAAATTGAATGAAGGCTGCTAATTCTGAAAAACTGTATTTACATTAAGGCTTAATGTAGTTAAGTCTGTTTTAAAAGTGAAGTAAGCTAAACATGAAAAAAGAACGCGTTGTCCACAGTTCAACCAGAGTGGTAATCCCTTCCCCCCGTTTGCTGTATGCAGCTGCCAAGCGTCCCCACGTTTTCTCTCAAGCTAGCCACTACTGCTTGCTGCCTCCAACTCGCCCCCGGCCAGCCGCACGCCTCAGCAGCTGCCCCGCCAGCCCCGCTCTTTCCGCAGCGGCCCGGGACGACGCCCGCACCCGCGGGGCCGCCGGGCGGGGAGGCGCCCGCAAACGCCGCCGCCGGACCCGCCTTACCGGAGGGGCGCGGGGGCCGCTCCCAAGAGGCCCCGCCGGCCGGCCGCCGCGCCGGATTCCCTCTCGGTTTCTCGCAGCACCTCCCTCGCCTGCCTCCGCCCCCCGGCCGCGTCCAGCGGCTGCCCCAGCTGCCGGGGCCGGCCACCGCGTCTCCTGCGCCCAGTGCCGAGCGGGCAGGGCGGCGGCGCGGGACGGGACGGGACGGGCGGTCCCCCGGGGCCAGGTGAGTGGCTGCTGGGCTGGCGGGGGCAGAGGCGGCCGAAGGCGGCGGGCTCTCGAGAGCGAGGAAGGACGGGCAAGGCGGCGGGCTGCGAAGGTGGGAGTCGCCCTGCGCTGCCGGCCTGAGGTGAGCGACTCTCCGGGGCTGGGCGGCAGAGGTGCGCAGCCCTCTGGGGATGGGCTTTCTCCCCCCACCCTCCCCGGAGGGACGACCGCGGTGAGGGCAGAAGGGTCCAGCCTGCGAGGCTGGCGGAGGAGGGCAGGTCGGGGAGCTTAGACTCCCCGCTTAGTCACATCCCCCTCACGGATTCCCTCCCCTTGAGTGGCACTTGTGGGTTTCGCCTGGCCGAGGGAAGCACGGTCCGGGGTGGGGCGGAGCGGAGCTGAGGGGAGATCCCGCCTGGGAGCGCAAACCGTGCTGTGGGACCGGGGCGAGGGCCGCGCGCTGCCGGGGCCGTTGGCGGCCGTTGGTAGCAGTTGGTGGCCGGTGCGGGGTGCGAGGCCACGGTAAGGGGCTGCGGGGGACGCGTTTCTGAGTTCGTCTTGCGGCGGACTGCTCTTCTTACCAGGTACGTTTCTCGGTGCTGCGGCTGGAAAGGTTTCCTTCTGGTTTCCAGCCTTATTTTAAGCGCCTGATCAGCGGTGATAAAAAAAATCAGTAACGTATTTAAATCGGCTTAAAAAGTGAGTGATTTTGAGGGACACGTCAGTAGGGTTTGAATGCCATTTGCAATAAAGAGCTAGGGCAGCGTCCTATTGGGACTGTCTTTCTAGGCTGGGTCAGGTTTTGCTCTCGCACATGTCTTCTGTGGGAATGGGTACTGAGAATATATTAATCTCAAAAGGTTTTGCTGCTTGTTTCTTATACATTCTGCAAGGTAACCTGTATCACCGAAAGTAAAATGGTTTCAGAATCACCTGTTGTGTACAATAATTGTTTTGAGGGGGTTTCTGTCTGTTTTTTGTCTTGTCCCTTTACACTTGGCCAAGTGAGGAAGAGATCAGTGTACTGGAAGCATCCTTTCCTGCCTGCGTTTATTTTTGCTTTGCTTTGCAAATATATAGGTTTTATCATTCATGGGCGGTATTTATAACAGCAACTCTGTTGCTTTTACTGAGTGATTATCTTGCATCGATTTATGTGGAAATGTTGAAGAAATGTTTGTAAACTAATTCGCTAGCCTTCTAAAGGCATACCTACCAAGCAAATTAAACCTGTGATTGTACAAGCCCAGGCTGGTTTTGACTTACATGAAATCAGTTACAGTAATGCTGAAAATGTCGCAGAATGAGCTTCAGCATGAACCAAAATAGAGTTTACAACCTTAGGCGTGCAGATCTAAGTGTTATTTGGTCCCAAAGCAAACTATTTGGGTATTTAGCTCTGACATTTGTTCTGAAAAGGTAAAGCTGGCATTATGCGTCTCTATTCAAAATACATTTCTTCCTTTTGCTTGTATAGACTAATGGTGTACATCATCATCACAAGAGAGCTGCGCAAGTTGTTATTCCTGTTCTTAAGCTTTAAGCTTATGGCTTTAGCCATTCCTTCCTAAGCTGGAAAGTATACTTCTGTAACTGTTTGCACGGGGGAAACAAGGAGGATTTGGTCCTCTGCTGGGTGACTGGAAGTGTGTTTGTTGAATTAAACTAAAGGAGAGAAAACATGTCTTTGCTTAGGAGGGTCTCCAAGTACTTGTCTTCATTGAGGAAGCACACATAACTTATTGATAAAGACAATCTGTAAAGTGAAATACCTTGAAAGAAGATGCAGGAAAGAAATTGTGTGTAAACAGAGTTTGCTCAGATGTGAATCCACGCCACAAAATTTTCTACTTACACTGCACTTTATTTCTGCTATGGCAGTCAGACACCAAGTGAATTAATTTTATTAGTATCTTTATTAATATTAGTTTAGCATTTTAAGGTAATTCTATAGTTCAGATGGAGTTTGTGAGCATGTTTTTTCTCTTCAGTGCTTTCCAAATTTAATGTTAAACTTCTATTTCTAATACATCAACAGAGATTGGCTCAAATTAGAGCCAGCTGGAGAGAGATAAAGGACTAAATTCCCATTCTCAAGTTAATTGCTCAATTTATACAGTTTTTGTGCTGTGAATGCTTTTAGTCAGGTCTTCTACTACTAACTGTAGAATGTTGGCAGAGTGAGAAAGTTTTGGACTTCATGAGAGAATAACTGTTGTTAAATTTGGACAATTTTTAGTTCTTAATAGGTAACATGATCAGTGGCCTTGGCAAACACAGTATAGCTTTAAAACTGGTCAGTAAACCTGAGTTTGGAATTTTATGTTTTCAGTGAAATAGTAGATTAGATTATTTGAAGGCCAAAGTCAGGGTACCTCATACAATTAATCTCGTTGACTTCAAGGGAAGAATTGGCATGAATAAGGCATGCTATTTGGCCTGAAATGTTATCTTTCCAATAAAATATAAGTTTAGTAGTATTATTGTATTTAGATTCAATTAAAAGCTTTGTCCTTTTTTCAGATGCATGGATTTAGAGAATACTAATTTGTTGTAGGACACTGGTAGATGCTACTCAGCTTGTGAACAAGAAAGGAGCAGAGTGAATCATTTCATGTTTATTAGATAGGTGCTCATGTTTATGAGGGTCTTATTCTTTCCAGTCATAAATTCCTGGTGGAATTACAATTTGGAAAGGATCTATACTTGCTCTATGAAAAGACAGGCTTGTGTAACTATACAGTAATTAATAGGACCCGATTATTTGAGAGTCTTGCATTCTTTTTGTGCCAAAATATCTTTGAAATTTATTGTTCAGGGTAGACAAAGGATCCTCTGTGGTTGACATTAAATCAGAGGCAAAAAAGTGGATCTCAGACTCCTCCCTGCATGAGTCACATGAATTTGTCTCCAGCTGTGAGCTGAACATCTTGTATACAACAGGTGCTGAACCTGTGAGTGTTACTTACATCGGCTTCAGGACAGTTGTATTGCAGGTAATATCTAGTGGAACTGACACAAGATTTTAGAAGTGTATTTGGCAACTAAAGTACCAGCCTCAGCATTTTCTGTTTTTCTTTTATCGATGAGTGCTGTAGCCCAGAAACCTAATTATTGTTTGACACAACAGCTGTTTTTCAGCTAGTGCTTTATTAATACAGTGATTTTGATCTTCTGTTCTAGATCCTCTTCTGCTGGCTATGAAATATGGTGTTCTTACCATCTCTGAGAAAAACTGTACATTGTAACATGATTTACTTATTTTTGTTTGTGTTAAACGGAAACTGTACTAGATGAGACATTGTATGGAACAGAAATAGTTTATAATGTTCCCTAGTCTACTTAATATGCTTTTTCACTCCATAGACTTAATTGCTGGAATTTATCACATTATTTCCGTTTTCTGAAATTTTCATGACAATGAGTACCTCAGGTGATGCCCTAGTTGCCAAAACTGAACAACCACTCACAAATTAAGCACTGTATTTGTTCTAATTTATGGTTTTCCTTAAAGGCATCATTGGAGAGTTAAGGCCTAAGAGATCCATCAGTAGGTTTGCCAGAAGTTGTCATATTTGGCAGGATGTGACACATTTAGAAATGGTAGAACTAGCAAAAAAATGAGTGAGTATGCTGATTATGGAAACATTATTTTGCACAGGTAACAAAACCCAACATCTTTTTACTTACGCTTTTAGTGTTTAAAATGTTCTCTGGAAAATACCTTTTATATTCTTTAGAGAAAAAAAATCACTGTGGCTCTCTGCCTGGATTTATTACACATCTAGGCATGCCTGATTGTGAATGGTGCCAAATTCCACGTTTAATTTCTGAGTTCCCAATCAGACTTTGAATATCTTTGTTTCTTTTGCACCAGATTAACTATGGACATAAGCTGACTGAATGGGTTTCTGATAATAGTTGTCACTTCATGTTTTGAAGTCTGGGGGACTTTGTTCCATCATTACTTATTCATAGCATAGTCCAAGTATTCATATAACTTGAATTAAAAAGTGCTTTCTCCCCCCCCCCCCCCCCATTTATGTTTCAGCAAGTTAGCATTGTGGTTAGGTTGGTGTATTTGTAAGAAGGCTAATCACTTTTTTTTATAGAGGTGGTGATGGTGAAAGAAGCCATGTGGAGTGTAGTTGTACGAAGTAAATTTTGTCTCTTGTGTAACCACTTTCAAGTATTTTAAGAGTGATTGCTATTGAAGAACTTGTTTCAGTTGTATTAGTCTTATCGTGTGCTCCAGTCAGAACTTCGCCTCACCATCTTTCCCTGACAAGTGATTATGGGGCTTGTCCTGGCAATGGTGCCATCTCCTTTCCCCTGTGCTTCATAGTCTTGCATTGTACCCTAAGGAGGAGCGGTGCTAAAAGAGGCCCAGAACGCTGTTCTGGCATAACCCCTTAATAGAGGACTCCCAATATTTACCACATGTGAAGACTGAGGTGCCAAAGTGACTGTGTTTCCGTACACTGTATAGGGTAGTGATGCCATATTCCTCATCAGAGTTGTAGTGGGGCTCTGGAAGATGCTTGCTTCAGTGCATCTATCTTTCAAAACTGATGAGCTTTGTTTCTTTGGTACAAACTATTAATTTTGGTCATTGGACTGTTGATTTAAACAGTCTGAGAGACTATTTAAAAGAAACAAAACAAAACAAAAATCTCCTCCAAATATTATGCTTCTTAGTTTCCAGAGAAATTTTAACAGCTCCAAGTGCAAGATCCAAGAGACCTGTTAAGTCCATGAAGTGAAGCTTAGGCTGAAATCAGAATATAATTTCTTTTTTAAGACTGGGGGGGGATGCTGCTGTTCAAGCCAAGAGAATATGGAAAGGAGAGTGGGGAGGGAAAGTGTAAACTGAGCAGAAACAATGATTTCCTTTTTTTTTTCTCCCCACTTACAGTAAGATGAAATAGACTTTCAGGTCTCATTTTTGAAAAGTAAGAAAATTGAAAGCATGATCTGAACAGTCTTCTTTCTGGCATGCCTGGCCCTCACTTGATTCCTTACAGCCTGCTTACATTGTTTGCTGGTTTGAATATCCCAGCTTTAGAAAAGTCTTTGTCCTTCCCTTTTTGTCTCTGAATCAAATTCGAGTCCTGTTACTGAACATAAAGGTTTTGCAAAACTTTGTCTATTTTTCTGTGCTTACATCTTTGTACACCCTTCCTCATCCCTTTTACATGGCTCAAGGTGCTTGTCTAGCATTCCTTTAATCTTTTTTTCTTTGTGCCAACTTAAATGTAGTCTTTGTTGTACTTTGTCTTCTTTGCGGAACACTTCTTTTATTATTTCCCCCAACAAAACCTATATACCTCCATACCCCAAAGTATTATTAATGAAAATGTAAACAGGCTGCCTGTAGCTGAAGCAATGCATAACTGCTTTATTACATCTGTGCTTCTTATGCTTCATCAGTACTTTATAAACTCTTTGAAGCGGAAACCTGCTCAAGTATTGTCACTGAAGGGCTTTTGAGTTTGCTCTAGAAGATTTAATAGAGTGCGTGGATAATACTGTTTTCTCGAGGGAATACACAATGCAGAAGAGGATTTCCTGGATAGTGTAGAACTTTTATAAGAGCTAGAAAGAGGCCTCTTGCTCATCTCCCAGGTGACTGCTGGATATGAGGAGGTGAAACATTGCCAAACTGGATAAGAGCGAACAAAAACATGCTTGAAATTGTCCTCTGTTCCATTTTTGCACTATATACAGTGACACAAGTTACTGTAAGAGAGAATTAAGTACTAAAAGTACTTTTTGGCACTGAGGTCTGTAGTAGAGGGCCATCCAATAGCATATTACATTCATGAATCCACTTATATAAACCTTAATGATTAAGCTTACACTTCTACACTAATCTTAGGGGAGATCTGTTAGTTGAACTGAGGGCAGACCTTGGCTTACACAGCTTGGCATTTGTAAAAGTACAAAATACAAAAAAAAAATAATCTTTCTCATACCAGTATCCTGCAGCAGTTGAAAGACTAAACAAAAGAATGGATTTCTTGGAGAGTTTTTCCTCATGTTTATTTCTGTTAAAAACTGAACCAATGAGCTATGAGTTTTGCAGAAGACCGGTGTCTGTAACTAAGTGGCTTGTTGCTCTCTGTAAGCCAACTTATTAAAAAGTAAAATATTTAACATCTTTGAAGTCAGTAAAGATTTATGTCATAAGGACATATTTGGAAGGTTATTGAACTGGCTCTGCACATTATCATTGTAGTCGTAGAAAAAGCTGTTGTTCTACATAAATTGACTAAATTTTGTAGAAGACAGTATGCCTGTTTTTACAGCCTTTGATAAACACTGAGAAAATTACTGAAAACCAAGCTATTATCAGACAGTAATAATCCTATTGCTGTCTTCTGGAAAAATGCATTAAAAAAACCCCACGGAACAACATTTTTAAATCAATGGTGCTACTTCTGCTGTTAAGTCAGTGAATAATGTATGTGCCAAAATTCACAGTGACATAAGACTTTCCAACATAAGCGTCCTCCCTATTACATCTAACTTGCTTCAGCCAAAATTTAAAAATAACATAAAAACTTTACTACATTTTGGTTCCAGTCTGGAAAATATAAGGGGTTGATGGAAGAAGTCTACAGTCTCATGTTTCTGAAAGTAATTAAAGGTATCAAAAAGTTCTCATACCTGGGCAGCATGATGTTTCTCTTGGTCTTTTCTTCCTTTTATCACCTGGTATAGATTTGAGCAATGCAGACTGTCATAGAACAACAGCCAGAAGCTTACCATTCATTATTACCCTCCTCCTCAGCAGTAAATTCTATAAATTTGGTAAATACTTTTATTAAAATCCAAGATTTTAATAGGGAGTAACTACAAAAGTAGACAGAATGAGCCCCAAAGACTATGGATGAAATAAGTGTGACTTGAACAAAACAGCTTGAAGTGCAGCAGTAGACAGCATGGTTAGGAGTAAATGGTTGATTACTTTGGG
This sequence comes from Burhinus bistriatus, assembly GCA_013397275.1. Taxonomy (NCBI): domain Eukaryota; kingdom Metazoa; phylum Chordata; class Aves; order Charadriiformes; family Burhinidae; genus Burhinus; species Burhinus bistriatus. The sequence goes on along the minus strand of VYXH01011407.1, from coordinate 481,055 downwards.
TCATGATTTCCAACATAAGTTTCTGTTACCAACAGTTTATGCATTGGCAGCGAGAACCTGCTCTGGCTAAAAGTTGACTTAAAAGAACTAATAGTTTTTTAAATGTTAAAGACTGCCAGGAAATAGGTACATTGAACAGGAATTGTAAAATCTGAATGTATTTTTCAAAAATTGATTTAACAAAGCTACAGCACAGAACAGCTGTATTTACATTTTGCACTTTCACAGAATCACAGAATCACAGGGGTTGGAAGGGACCTCTGGAGATCATCTAGTCCAACCCCCCTGCCAGAGCAGGGTCACCTACAGCAGGTTGCACAGGATGGTGTCCAGGCAGGTTTTGAATGTCTCCAGAGTCAGACACTCCACCACCTCTCTGGGCAGCCTGTTCCAGTGCTCTGCCACCCTCAAAGTAAAGAAGTTCCTCCTCATGTTTAGATGGAACTTCCTACGTTCAAGTTTGTGCCCATTACCTCTTGTCCTATCACTGGGCACCACTGAAAAAAGACTGGTGCCATCCTCCTGGCACCCTCCCTTTAAGTATTTGTAAGCATTGATGAGATGCCCCCTCAGTCTTCTCTTCTCCAGACTAAAAAGACCCAAGTCCCTCAGCCTTTCCTCATAAGAAAGATGTTCCAGTCCCCTAATCATCTTTGTAGCCCTCTGCTGTACCCTTTCCAGCAGTTCCCTGTCCTTCTTGAACTGGGGACCCCAGAACTGGACACAGTACTCCAGATGCTGCCTCACCAGGGCAGAGTAAAGGGGGAGAATAACCTCCTGTGACCTGCTTGTCATGCTCTTCTTGATGCTCCCCAGGATGCCATTTGCCTTCTTGGCCACAAAGACACTGCTGGCTCATGGTCATCCTGTTGTCCACCAGCAATCCCAGGTCCCTTTCCACAGAGCTGCTTTCCAGCAGGTCAGCCCCTAACCTGTACTAATACATGGGGTTATTCCTCCCCAGGTGCAGTACCTTACACTTGCCTTTGAACTTCATTTGGTTTCTCTCTGCCCAGCTCTCCAGCCTGTCCAGGTCACGCTGAATGGCAGCACAGCCTTCTGGTGTGTCAGCCACCCCTCCCAGTTTTGTGTCATCAGCAAACTTGCTGATGGTACAGTCTATCCCTTCATCCAGGTCACTGATGAATATATTGAACAGGACTGGACCCAATACTGACCCCTGGGGAACACCACTTGTCACCGACCTCCAACTAGACTCTGTGCCACTAATCACAACCCTCTGAGCTCTGCCATTCAACCAGTTTTCAGTCCACCCCAGTGTCCATTTATCCAGCCCACACTTCCTAAGCTTGCCTGTGAGGATGCTGTGGGAGACATTGTCAGAAGCCTTGCTGAAGTCAAGGTAGACAACACCTTCTTTTCCTCCAGATGCTTTGAGATGATGCCTAGAACAAGCCGTTCTGTCCCAGAGATGGAGATGAGGCTGACTGGCCTGTAGTTTCCCGGATCTTCCTTCTTGCCCTTTTTGAAGACCGGAATGATACTGGCTTTCCTCCAGTCCTCAGGCACCTCGCCTGTTCTCCAGGACCTTTCAGAGATGATGGAGAGCGGCCCAGCAATGACTTCTGCCAGCTCCCTCAACAGTCGCAGGTGCATCCCATCAGGACCCATGGACTTGTGGATATCCAGTTTACTTAACTGATCTCTAACTTGATCCTTCTCAACCAAGGGAAAGTCCTTCTTCCTCCAGACTTTCTCTTTATTTAACTTTAAGCCAATTGACAATATATCTGCTGTAATACAAGGCAAGCAGTGGCTTAAGGTAAGCCCAGTATCTCTTCATATGCACCTGTGGATGCACACTTGGAAAGCAGTCAATGTTTTTCACACTGCACTTTGAGTGGAGCTGCACCATGCAGCCTTGAGGCTGGTTGCAAAGGCACAGACTCCCGTCTCCTCTGCCCTCCAGTTGTCTTTTTAACACAAGTCCAGTTTCCTGGGGCACCTCAAAGTCCTTTCACTGTGGATACGTGTGACTGACTAGCTAGCTGAAGGGCTTTAAAAACATCAACTTCAAATAATGCTACTCATCTTTCAGAGGTACAAAGCTGGATACAGCAGAGTAAACACGGTAAAAGCCTTACAGGCCTTGGTTTTAACAGTTTTCTTTGCTCTTCTAAGTTGCTGTTGGCTTACTGACCTTCATCCCTCTATTCTGCCTGTCCTTCTGCAGCAGCCTCCCTGTCACAGTGTTTGTCTTGGTCAACCTGTTAGATTGCAGTAACTTCTCCTGCAGAAACTCTGTGCTCTTTAGGCAGGTAAAACTACCATTGTGTTGAAGAACAATTCTGTCAAAAAATAGTAAAATAGGATGATGTAAGCTAATTAATGCTAATGATAAGAATACAGGCTCGTCTTTATACCATCTTCCTGTCTTTATTTCCAGTAAGCTCTTTAATTTCCAGAGAACGTGATGTTAATGTAGAACTGCAACGTGTATAACACAATGTACAAAATAACCATCTAATTTTTCAATTTGTTTTAAGAAAAGTTCTATCAATTCTAGTTGCGCTTGCGAATTAGTAACATGGTATGAAATGTTGTGAAATCTGGGTACCAATGCTACAAGATTGTCATTGCTCAAAATAGAGCAATCTTCATGGAAAGCAAACAAGAGGGAATAGATTTATGCCCAAACCCTTACTTTCTGTTTTTCGAATTTCCATTTTATCCACTGACCATGAAGAAAAGTAATTGCTTATATTCTCTTCTACTTCAAGCAGTTAGCTCTTTCTAAATAAAAGTGACTTAATTGTATTTGAAAGTTAACTTATTGTTAAGTGAGAAAGACAAGACAGCCAGTTATATCTTTACCTGTAGTCTGTTTGTAGAATTCTTTCCCACACTTGGGTGGCTCAGTAGTTGTGCCCAGTGGCTGTTGTACTTGATTAGATCTGCTTAATTTACAAGTGAGAATTTTTCATCCTACTGCAAACACTATGCAGGTTCATGCTGGGCTCTCTGAGTCATGCTGTATTCATCTCTTATAACGAACAACAAAAATGTTCATTTGAACAAATGAACAAAATGGATAACAAATGGAAAAAATCACTTATGCCTAATTCTATAATGTCAACAACTTACAATTACATTACTTTTCAGGATCATTATTAAGAGCAGAGCTTTAGAATTCCAATACAAAGAAGGGTTTAAATAAGTTTAAGAGAAACATAATGTCCAAATGTTTTGGAATGTATCATATGATCTTTATTTCAATAAATATAGTGAAATCATATTTTACATCTTGCTTTTTCATTAAAAAAATCTAAAAAAAATCTATCAAAGCTAGCAGCATCTTTTTCTTTGGTAATGTCTAAACAGCATTGTTTAATTCTTTTAATTGAATTTTTTATCCAGACATTGGAACAAATCTTGAGCTAACATAAATGTCCAAAGTCTTGCAAAAAGTCAACTTTGCTGTGACCATGTCAGTATTTCACTTTGTACATTTACTCACTTTCCTGCTTTCTGGATTTTATTGCCATTGCTGGGACCATTAATCTGCATTCATAGCTTTGAATAGCTTCAGAGTTCTTGATGTGACTGTATTCTGTCAAGGAAAAGCTGTGCCTCTGTCCCCATTTGTGTTTGCCAGGCCTATCTCAGCAAGCAAGAACAATGTCAAAAAACTCAGAGGGGATAAAAACCTAAATGTGCTGAAAGTATTTGTTACAGCCTTTCATTTAAACACTGGGCAAATATTAGCAAAGCTCACTCTGGAAGACCTGAGTTAGAGGAAGGTCTATTGAAACTCGTCAGGGCTACATAGCACTCAGGCAGAGCTGGAGTCAGAACCAGGAATTTCTTGGCTTCTGCCCTCAAATTTAGACTCTTGGAATGCCGTTGTTATTTCTGATGGATGGGACACTAACATGATTGTCTAATGAGGTCTACCAGACCAAATAGAAAGCACGCTTGATGGTATGAGAGTAAACCTCTGTCCTAGTCAGCTCATTTCATGTGTATCTCTTTGCAGTACTGAGGCTTAGGAGGGAAACTAAATGCAGGGAATGTAGGAGCATTCTGAAGCAGTATTCTGTGTGACACAGAGCAAGCAGTTTGCTTCAGTACTTGCCAGCAGCAATGGCTAAACCTGTGGGTACCACTGAATATTTCTAAGTTCCATCCCATTCTCAATTCAACTCTTGATGTCTAGGTAGTAGAGGCAAGGGATGCTGGAATTTGTGTTTTATTTGTTGTCTAAGTACATCACTAGGGATAGATGGTTTACTGTACAAAAGAAGAGATTTCCCCATAAAATGGAGGAATAGATGTGCAGCTTGGTTTTGTTTGCAAGTGACCTAATTTGAGACTAGAATGGGCAGCATGAGTAAGCAAAGAAAGGAAACATAGCTTTTGGATAGGCATCTCTTTTAAACCTAGTAAATTATATTGTAGATGTACAGTCCTTGAAGTTGTCAAATATATTTAAGCATGGCAGTTTTCATTATCAGGTTCTTAGGATAATTAATGTAATTCTGCTACTTAGTTTAGTGGCTGAACAACTTTATTAATATATGATTTTTAGGCATTCAAGAGAATCAAGCTGAAGACAGGCTTGGGCATGTTTCCTGTGAATCTTTAGAAAGCTAGCCCACCTTTGACATTTCTTGCTTTTTTAACAAGAAGTACTATCTTTCCACCTTCCAAAAACATCTTCGTTTTGGTCTGTTCCTGCATAGGACTGTGTATATTAGCAATGTCCATTGTTTAAGCATACCATTTATTTTCTCTCAGCTTTAGTATGCTTGATTTTTGTATTCCATTTATCAATAGCCTTTATTCCTGCTAGTTAACATCTGCAGCACCCATGCAGATGTCATTCATGATGTTGCCACAATTTGACTATTGCTTCCTTACTGTATTTCAATTTTAAGTGTAGCATCCAGAATCTGCAAAGTGGAAGCAGTGTGTGTCATCATCCTGATAGGTCTGTTTCAATGCAGTCACTATGATCTTATTTTTCTGCTAGAAATCTTGCATACTGTATAATTATTGAAAACACTGTATTGCAACAATGTTGCAGTGCTCTAATTTTTAAAAAGCCTTTGCTTCATGTTTTCTATGTTATTATATGTGTATAATTTATTTGCATGTACATTTAATCAATTTCCGAAATGTCAATTACCTAGGAACTTCAGTGTTTCTCAGTTTATTCCTCCAGCACTTCTCGGGGAGACTTCAGCCCATAGTAACTGTTTTATGCTAATAAATATTTACATTAATGTGAATGCTTGCAAAAAATACATTTTATCTCTAACCTTAACACAAATCTACAACTCCTGAAAGAGTTCACAATTTACAGTCCCTGAAAAGAAGGGAACCTATTGCAGCCTGGTACAGCATGTACAAAAATACAGTAAAGTTTGAGGGCAGTATGAGTGCCAACCAATACACTCACACATGCACCAAACTTGTGATGGCAAAGTTAAACTTCTGGTATGATGCAGAATGCTCAGGTCTACTATAAATCTGATACATTAAAGAGAAACAATACATAAAGTTTACTGCTTTGCATTTGTTTCAGTAATCAATTATAGAATCACTTGTAACTATATATCTCTAAAATAATGCATGCAAAAAGCACATGAATGTTTCACTTAATGTTTCTTTCAGCATGCAAAATATTCAGAAGATGTACCTGTTTTGAAAAGATCTCTTTAAAAAAAAGTGTATCATTTTGTAGAACTATCTTTTATAGCAGGAGGCATGTTCATTTTCTACCACCATGTCCTATCGCTCACATTAGGCCACCATCACTAGGAAGAAATGTGGACAAACCAGGTTTTCATGATAACTTTCCATGAACTTGCTGCCCACAGTGACTTGTGGCATTTCTAATTTTTTTGCAGTAGCTTCTTGGGTTGAGAATGAGATGAGGATCGAGACTCAAACACTTGCTTCTTCCTTAGGAGTTCACAGTGTTCTTATTAACATGTCAGATGATAGAACCTGTGGGCAGGAGACTGAAGAGATGCTTTCTATATACTTACTGAGATTAACAAAGCTTTTGGATAAGCTCTCCAAGCTTGCTCTCTGGCTGCTTTTGGCTGGGGTTTTTTTTGTGTGTGTGTTTTTTTGGGTTTTTTTTTGTTCTTTGTTTTCAAATGTTGAAAGCCTTATTTGTACAAGGACTCATGGCCATTCTCTGATGTATTTGTGAGTCTTTGGAGAATTAAGAGTTTGAGTGAGGTTTTTTGATTTTGTTTTTTTTTCCTTTTGGCAAACAGCTCTTTCTTTCTTGGTGACTTGGCAATATACAGGGTATTTGTGCATTTCAGTACGATGTATACCCAATAGTGTAACAGGGTTAAAAAGATTTACACTCTTGAGTTGGAAATGTAATTTGTCAAAATATCTGCACACCTGCACTTTTTCTTGTCACTGTCATTTATTTATTTATTTTTTCTTCTAGAATGGTTGCCTGGGGAAAACAGCACTGCTCTGTTGGCAGAATACAGGACATTTTCTTGAGATTCAGGATTGTTCTAACAGTCCTTTTGCTTCATTTGTTCCTGGCTACAGCAAGCAAAGGTAAGACAATTTTTTTCTGATTTATATAACATTGTTACTCCCAAAAAATAGGATTAGTCTTGATGATTAGGACTTTTGAATATATTCAGAACAGGCAAGTTTCTGCTCTCTTGAAATCAAGAGGAAAAACTGCTGGTAACAAGAAATGAAATAGTTGGTGCTTAGCCCTTTGAATATACAAACTATGTTTAAAGTATTTGTTTTCATAAAAAATCATAATTGGTAACTTCTTTTTGGCTATGGATGAGGAGAGAACGTAAACACAATACATAATAACAAGACAAATTATTTTCTTGCTCTTTTTTTGAACTGACAGTGTCACTACTTTCAGAACATGTTCTTAAATCTTTTACACTGCTCTTACACAACCACCACAAGGTCCTTTGAGCTTCACTCTACTTAGTGCATAGAACATCTCCTGCATTGCTCTTGGTTGTGGATCTGAATATGGCTAGGAAAAAAGTAGTAAGGTCCAAAACACATAACAGAAATGATGTAATTGAATTTGACAGTCTATGCTTTTTATATAAAAGTAAATGGAAAATAAATTCTTAAGGTCCTGCTACAAATTGGGTAAGTGACATGGTGATGCTTTTGTATGAGGTACAGTAGAATCAGCAATTTGTGTTTTATTCATGGCTATTCTGTAAGCTGGCAGATACAGGTCTCTCGCTACTTTGGACCACAACTGGTGTAGATAACAGTGCTTGTCATTTGTAAAACTTCCTTCTATCAATAGTGTGTAATACATACATGGAATATTAAAACATTTAAAGTGTTTTTTGCCATGTACTTAATGGCTAGTTTTAGAAACTGCTTCCTGTGTCATGGCATGTTAGTTTACTGTAGAAGGTCAGAGTTTCTTGCCGTTCAAAAGCACTTAGTAAGTATGGCTGCTTAATGATATTGTACTAGCAATGAAATTTCATAGGTTTACAGACTAGACTAATAATGATTCTAATTGTCCAAATGTAGTAATTTTCATAAAATGAAGATTTTATTGAGAGAGAATTTGAGATTCAGGTGATAAAACTGTTACTAAGATGGTGAGGTTTTAACCTCATGTACTTTGAATAGTAAAAAGGACAGGGCTGCAGAGCAGATGGCCACATGTCATACAAGAATTTTGCCAGGGAAAATTCTGAGGAAGCAAGTAAAGAAGGATTTTGTCTTTCACCTGTGTATCACTTGCAAGTGTCAGTAAGCCTTCAAGAGGAGCTAAACTAATGCAAGGGTTTATTTATGGTTCCACCTTTTTTTGTTTTTTTTAGGCTGTTAGCACTGTCAGCAGCATCTCTGCTCAGTTCTCTCCTTATCTAAGGTGCCAAAGTATGTTTGTGTTCTGCAGGAAATATGAAGAGAAAAGAACTGACTGTGTTCTTTCCGATGTCTAGGACACTCTAGATAACGTGTTGTAGTTTATCCCCAGATATCCAAATACAACTGTGAATGAAAAAGAGGGATGAAATTCATTTTGAGGAACAGTTCTTAGCTTCAAATTTCCAAAACATTCAGCAGAATCAAGTGACCCACATGTAGAAAGTTTAGAATTTTAAACTTTTTATAAGGAACAGTTATGAGCTCTAGGCGGAGTATATTAGGATACAAGATTCTTGTGATATCATTTTAATGGGCTGTATCAAGCCAAATGTGTTACAGGTGGCAAACACTTGCATAAACATTAATGACTATTGTTGTTACTGGTTACAAGCCAGATTATGCAGGCACATAAACTTGTGACTATTTTTATTCAAGAGGATACTTAACTGTATTAATGCTCAACTATACTGATACAGTAACTATTAGTAGTGTAAGCAAAATAACACTAGTGCTTATGCACTGAGAGAATCTGCTCTTATGTATCTAATTCTTACTACCTATGGTTGGCTATCTCTTGTAAAGATACCAATTATTACTATCTGAAAATGTTTGAAAAAAGAGCGATTACATTTTTGGTTTATGTTTGCATTACCTTGTCATTCTCAGAAAGTTTATTTTAAATGTTTGGAAATATGTGCATACATTTCAGGATTTCTTGTAGGACTTAAGAGAACATGCTTATTAAGGGGATGCTCTTAGTTTTAGTGAGGGTAAAAACACCAGTTCTTGCATCTGTTAGAGATAAATATATTAAGAAGGAACAATTTGCATTTCTGAAAGAGGTTAAGTCCCTGAATACAGCGAATGACATTGAAAAGTCAGCCCACAATTGCTATTGTATGGAGTTCCCCTGACCCCAAATTGTGATTTTTGCTTATTTTTCTTACTCTGGAGATGTTTTGAGCATTCTTTCTACTATGCTGCCTTTTCTATGCTGTGGTGATAAAGGTATGTTCATGGCTAGGTTTCTGAATGTGATTTGTATCATCCGGACCCAAAGGAACTAACTGTAAGCCAGGAATGCCACTGTCAGAGCACGGCCAGTTCCAGCTCCTCGGTCAAGGGTGGGCTGCCGCCCACTAGTACCATTACTAGAGAAAATAAGCGATGATTAACAAAACTTCCGAAAACTTTAAAGTAATGACATCTCCTACTTACGTTGCATCCACCTGCATATCAAACAGACTTAACCAAGATGATGTTGATAATTAATTTCTAACTAATTTAACACTGTACTGTGTGTGCTCCACTTGGAACAGTGAAATACATTTTCTGACTATGGTTATGATTTCCTTTGTGCTTTTTCAGCATTCTTTGAGTAGACTGACCAAATTTTCCAAGCATTTCTTGTAACAATTCAGATAGTACTGGTATCTATTCTCTTAACTGCTTTTTGGCACCTTTTTTTTTTTTTTTAACTGTTTGGAGCAAAGCGGGCCAGACTTTCCAGTTTCCAGAAGGGTAGACCTCTCAGTAAAATCTTTTATTAGTTTAAATTAATTTGTCAGACCTTGCATACTGATCAACAGAAGTGTTCTTAAATGACACAAAGCAGACTAGGAGAATCATCAGCAGGATTGAGCTCATTTTGTATAATTTCTCTTGGTTACCTGCCTTAAGACTGTTTCCACCTTCAAGTTTATGTCCACTCTGGCTCCCTTGACAACTTCGTAGTGTCAACTCCCCTAAGGAATGTAATAGGATTTTGCAGCCCTTTAATTAATTCACTCTTGGCACATAAACACTGATTTAATGCTTAACATGAAATCGAGCCTCTCTCAGAATTTGTTTACTTCCAAAATCAAGTCTCTTGATGGTACTTTAAGTTTTGATTAACATTTTTGCTCAGGAATGGACTTCCAATCTTCCAATCTGGAAAGTTAACAGTGACTTCAAGTTTTGAAGCTATGTCAAGGGACTTCCTTAACCAGTCACTTTGGCCATCTCTGCATGCTCAAGATTGCGTACAGGAATTTTGGAGGGTATATGAGTCATGCAAGTATACTTCTGACATATACACTCTGAGGAACAGCAGCTGCATCAAGTCTTTCAAAACCTTCAGCATAATTCCTACTTAATAATGAATGACTTGAACAATTATGTTTCTTTGGAGAGACTGTCACAGGTGTTGACATATAACTGTATATCTAGCTAGCTGTTTCCTTTGTAAAATCAGTTTCCTCATGATCTGATCAAATTGGAAGGTAGCATATCTATTTTAATTGTAGTCATCTTTTTACTAAAAAGGGTAGGTACATTTGAGTCTGTATCTAAAAATCTCCACTTCTGTGATACTTCCACCTCCCGCCCAATCTTCCTCACCCCAGCTTTTAAGTCATGTTTTAAAAACTAGTTTTCTGTGCTGATGTGTTCTTTAGCTGAGTATCCCAGATTTAGGCCAAACTGAATGAGTGAATTCATGCTTCATGGTTGGGTAGGGAGGAAGTAGTTCTACTGCTTGCTGTTGGGTCAAGCATGTTTTTCTTCTCCATCTCCATAGAACCATGCTAAGTATTATCTCGCTGTTCAAAGTCCATTGTTAGGTTTTTCACCTAATTCAGCCTGTACTCTAAGAGTTTTTTGTTTGGTCTATAGCATTGTATGGCACTGTCATGATGTATGGTGAATTTCAGGAATGATTCAGGGTTGTGAAAGATGCCTATAGGTTTCTGCTAATTCTCATCACAAAGGGAGTCTCACAGCTATGGTAAGCAATAAGAACAGTTATCAATGACTTTCCATGAAACTGGATTGATATATTTTGTGTTTCGAACTTTTTCTGGTAGGTTGTACCTATCAAGCTGCACTTGGAAGTTAGGAATTTCCTCCTGTTTTTCTTTTGTTGCTATTGAAAAAGAAATTTCAGAGCCCTGTGGTCAAGAGGCAGAAAAGTTGAATACATTCCTGATTCAGAATTGGCCTGATGAAAGCTGGTGCTGTGGTTCATTGAGAAGATCACAGAAGAGCTGGCTGTGACCTTGACAGCTAAGTAGGACTATGAATGTAACCTACCTTGGAAAAAAACCAAACTGATCCAAGTTGCCTGGAAATTTGTCTATTCATAGGGGAGCTAATGGAAAAACTTTCTTCTTATCTTGACTGATCTTTTCCTGCTGTCCAACCCTGTCCAATCATGATTAACCACATACCTCTTTCAGAGGGTACATAAAAGCTCTGAATATATTAATAAATATATTTACCTCCTTAAAGGTGTCAGTAATGTGTTCTCTTGCACTGGCTGAGCATCTCCCAGGCTGTTTCCTTTTTCTGTTGTTCCATTTCATGTCCCATCAGAGTTTTTCTTAGTTTGGATTTATTTTGTTGCTGATGGACGCACCATAAAGCAAGCAATCATGATAATGATTGCGCGACTGGAATGTGCACTTTTCCACAAAATAAGAGTCAGCTCCAAAGAGCTTACATCTACAGCCACAAATGCCTGTACTTTCCTCTGGTGGGACAGTGGAGGAAATGAGGCATCTATAAAAACTTGAAAGTTATGATCAAGTTCCAGCATTTGGAGCATTCTCTGGCACTACTTGTTTTACCAGCATTGACAGAGCCTGACACCTTGTTTTCACTAGTAAATTTACTGTTAGCACCTAAAATTCTATTTACTGTCACAACTGAACTCCGGATTGCCATCATCTCAGTGCCTTAGTAGATTTGAGATTCACAGACCAGATGTCTCTGCAGGTAAACACCCTGGTAGAGAACAGGGAATGCGGGCTGGGTGGGATTAAATTTAAAATAAACAGTGGCTCCAAAACACATTTCCTGAAAGTTACCTAAACTCATTGTCTTCTAGAATATAGCTGTTTTCTACCTTTCCTGCTGAAACTCTGCCAGTATGCAGCAAAGGATTTAAGAATCTCAGGGTTGGAAAAAAATGGCATGGAGAAGCATGATCTTGTTCGGAGAAGCAGCACACAAGGCTGGGATGTGAGAAGGCAGTAAGGACTATAGTCCCTTCTTCTAGCTCTGTTTCTGTATTTTATCTAGTATCTATTAAATGCAAAATACCTGTGCAGTCCTGGGAATAGGAACCAGGATCTGTGATTCTCTTTTTGCCTCCCAGTTGTTGTTTGAGTGCTGCCTTTGTCTTGTGCATGAGTTTTACTTTAAAGCTTTCATGAGCAGGATTTATTGACTGCCTCCAAATTTGCTGCTTCCCACCACAAAAAAAAACCAAGAGAAGGATACAAGGTTATTTCTTAATGTGTTGCTTTGAAAACTCCTAGTTAAATGTCTAGGAACAGTACTATATGGAAGAATAACATTCATATAGACGATCCTTTTAAAAACAAAATCATTTTACAAATCACCTTTTCTTTATTTAGATCGGGAGGGTTTCCTTGGACAATATAAAGCCGTCTTTAAAACTGCATGCGAAGATCCCTGGATTATGTCACCAAGAATTTCTCTGCGTCCCTTGAAAGAATTCATTGTCTGTGTGCACCTCAAGCTATATTCCTCAAATAGTCCCTGGGCAGCGTATGTATACAATCAAGAAACATCTCACAACAATCTCTCTGCAAATCAGTATGATCTTGGACTTACAGGAGATCATGGTAAATTGAAGATATGGTTGTTTGGAAATCAAATAAATACAACAGCAAGACTTCATGACAACACTTGGAACCACATATGTATCCAGTGGAAAAGTGAAGATGAGGAGATGAAGATATTTATAAATGGAACAAAAAAAGTAAACAAAAAAATAACTGGGAAAGTTAATCTCCCTGGAAAAGGGCAGTTCTTACTTGGCTGTTCAAAGCTGCCAGGTACAGCTATGTCACCTAACCTGGGTATGACTGGGGAGCTGTACATGTTCAGAATGTGGGATAAAGCAAATATAAAGCAATCTCGGGACTGTGAAGATAGTGGTGTTATACGCTGGAGAAAGGAGGATTGGGACTATAATAAGACAGTAGAAGAGGATGACTCTTTGCCATGTGGTAAGTACCATTGCACCCCTGTTTTTAAAATAGTATTTTTTCAAAAGTTGATGTGAACATGTGATGTGAACATTTCTGTTCCAGATTTTACAAAGTCTTTGTCTATTGGTCATTTCTAGCTAAATGCTTAATGAGATCATGTGAGGTTCTGCAGTTTTCACCAGCTTTTATCCAAATGTAAAAAACATAGCAGCAGTCACAGAATCACAGAATCACAGGGGTTGGAAAGGACCTCTGGAGATCATCTAGTCCAACCACCCTTCCAGAGGAGGGTCACCTAGAGCAGGTTGCACAGGACGGCATCCAGGTGGGTTTTGAATGTTTCCAGAGTTGGAGACTCCGCCACCTCTCTGGGCAGCCTGTTCCAGTGCTCTGCCACCCTCAAAGTAAAGAAGTTCCTCCTCCTTTAAAGACTTTCAAATTGCTTCAACTTTTGTGTCTGTTTACTGTCCACGTAATGGTAATGAGAGCAGGATGCATCCAACCAAAACTCTTTGGACTACTAGGGCTTTCTATCAGTGTCATCTTAAAATAATTAATTTACACACCTTCTATTCAGTGAATTAATATAGAGGAAAGCATTGCTGGTCCTCATTTTGCACATTGACTGGGCCAGAACTTCAGCGAGTCAACTTTACATTGCTTCACTGCACATTACACCATTTTTTTGCTGGTATGGTCTACATCTGTAAAGATTACTGGAGGCTCTGATTTCTTCTTGTTTCTGTATCAGTAATGTCTTCCTTCATTAAAATGACCAAATGGTTTCTCACACATTTCTCAAAATTCCTCTCTGTGCTGAAAAAGAATCACAAAAACTTTAAACCAAACCAAAACAAGATTTTATTTTCAGAGAAACTGAGTTTTAATATAGTTGAAATGAAGTTAAAGGAAGAGAGTAATCTTCTTTCTAGCTTTTTCTGTCGTATCTGTTGACAGCAAAGACAAACTTGAATCAAGCTTGGGTGGGTTGCAATTTATCAACCACAGTAAATGGTATTGCCCCCTAAGACCTTCAGGGATTTTAAAGTGACTAGCTCAGTTTCTAAAATCCTTATATAGCATAGGTGCTTCAGTTAATCTTAGTCTTCATCACCTTTATTCTTAAAAATTGTACCTATCTATTTTGTGCTGACTAAAAAATATCATTTAGCTATGTAATGTTATAATCACTGCCTGACTGGGTAGATTAAAAGTGCCTTAGTAAGGTCATTAAAATAAGGAGACCAGATTTCGTTTTCTGGGAGGGAAAGAAATCTGTCCAACAAACCAGGACTCGTGGAGAATGCCTCTAATGCTTCTTATTTTCAGTTCCTGCACCTTCTGCCCTGTATGTAGAGCATCCTTGAGCATCACAGGGCAGCTTGGTTAGGCAATGCCCAACTCCAGCCCCAAGTGATTAATGATTTTAGAATTAGTGATTTAGGGGCTTGTGGAATCCTTTGTCTAACTGCAGGAGCTCTCCAGTAAGTGTGTAAGATGCATGGTTTCCAAAGCTCTGTTACTTAGTCAAACAGAATTTTAATTATGCTGACAGAGGTTTGTTTCAGTACAGAGGCCATCTCTACTGCCAAATATAAGTTTTCTCCTCTAGATAAATGGGATGAATAACAGCTTTTTGAAGAAAAGTTCACTGGTTTTTTTTTTTTTTAACAGTTTATTTGCCTATTTTCAGGGAAAGGTGCATTTTAGCTGATTGCCCTCCCCCTCCAAGTTAGACTGTGACAGGTATATATTTAGCAAATATCACAGGGCAGCTTGGTTAGGCAATGCCCAACTCCAGCCCCAAGTGATTAATGATTTTAGAATTAGTGATTTAGGGGCTTGTGGAATCCTTTGTCTAACTGCAGGAGCTCTCCAGTAAGTGTGTAAGATGCATGGTTTCCAAAGCTCTGTTACTTAGTCAAACAGAATTTTAATTATGCTGACAGAGGTTTGTTTCAGTACAGAGGCCATCTCTACTGCCAAATATAAGTTTTCTCCTCTAGATAAATGGGATGAATAACAGCTTTTTGAAGAAAAGTTCACTGGTTTTTTTTTTTTTAACAGTTTATTTGCCTATTTTCAGGGAAAGGTGCATTTTAGCTGATTGCCCTCCCCCTCCAAGTTAGACTGTGACAGGTATATATTTAGCAAATATCAGTCCAACGATTTAATGAAAACAAAGCATTGACAGTAGGAGCATGTAATAGTCAGTGTCAGGCAATTTTAATTGACGGTGCTACTAGTCTTACAATCTGATTTCTTTCTATAAGTTTCTCTGTATACCTGTGTAAAAATTATCTCATTTTGACAGCTTCTCTGTTTTTCTTAAAAGAGAAGGACTTTGAGTAGTAAGTCTTCAGAAAGATCTGATTTTTCATGCTCAAAGAACATAACTGGCAAAGGGCTAAAGCTTGTGAAAGGGCTATGCCGCCTGTGTAGACACAAAAGGTGAAATGGAAGTGTTTCATTACAGTCATAATTGTGCCGGAGGACAAGTTTCAGAATTTTTTTTATGACCTGGTTGGCATTTTGTGCCTACATAAAACAACGATTTGTAAAATGTTCAGTCAAAGTTTACCATGATTTCTGTGATTTCTCCTTTGCTTAACCACTCAAAATCTTTGTGCGGTGTAAGCTATTATCTAATTGGTGTCTCATAGGCAGTGATGCACTCCATTAGTGAGTCTAGATTTACTTAACGTCAGATTATTAGGTTGTGTTCCCTTACCTCCTTTTCCCACCTTTCTTTTTGTTGAATCTTTGGATTCTTTTTTTGATTTTATTAATTTTTTTAATAATTATTCAGATTACCAAAAATGTATTTAGTTTTTTCTTAACCATGTGAGGTCTAATAAGGACCAGAATCCCAATTCCGGTAAGATTTACACACATGCTTAGCACTTAAAGGTATGCTCAACTTTAACCAAGTAGTTTGCTCCCCAGAAGTGGATGGGATTACCTTTGCAGTAGCTACGTATCTTGCGCATCTGAAGATTTGCAAGAAAACGACATACCTCACTGCTTCCCAGTTTGTGGTGAGGGCTGATCACATTTCTTGGACTAATGCAACTTAGCAACAGAAAACTTTCAGATATGAGTTAAAGATGCAACTTATGCTTCTTCCTATCACGCAGTCTTCTGATTCTCCTCTGCTTGGTGTAGCCATTGCATGCTGAGCAGGTGTAAATACTGCAGGTAGGGCCAAAGAGGGAAGGAGGCCCCACACATTGTGCGTCACTAACCTTTCACTTACATTCCTCAGGTTCCTTTGATAATTCCCCTTTTGCTGAGAATGAGAAGTAGCCTAACGGCTGTGATATGGAGAGAGTGCCACAGGTTGAATGTATGTCACTTTAAAGATCATCTCCTGGTATTTAAAAATATGTAAGTGAAGAAAGATGTGCTCACTGATCCAAATGCCAACTTTGGAAAATTTCTTTATCTTGTTCCTTGATGATTGATTCCTGTTTAGCTACATACTTTAATGTGGACAATATGAGTGATATCACTATTGTCTCTGCATAATCCAAGAAAAAAGTGCACTAAGTAATATAAAGCTCTGGGTGATTTAAGAGAGTACAAAGACACAAGAAAATAGGTGAGTTTAAAATGCTAAATGCTTCAAAAAAAACTTTAGTCATCTGTGAGCACCAGCTCTTCAGTTGTCATTTTTACATGGGATTTTTGCAAGTTGCCTTTAATAATACCTTGACAACTGGAAGAAATGTACTGTTTAAACATTAATCATTTCAGTTACACATTAAACAGTAACATTCTTAACCCAAATATAAATATTCAAACTGTTACACTGTGCATTTATACAAGGAACACAGAGATGATGGGATATCTTTTACAAATTTCAGTGAATAAATAAAATAGATGATTTATGGCATAACTGTAAATAGTATCACTGACAGTAAAGCACCGTCATCTCATTTGTGGTATCAGTGCCCTAACTTTTGGCAGGAGTCCAGTGCCTGTTGTGTTTGGTTGCATTTTTTTGCATAAATACAATTCAGTGTTTATATTGTGGCATTTTAGACTTTTCTAAACTGTCCTGTCCAGCCTTCAAGACGAAGGTGTTGCCTCCTCTTATCCATCTATCCTTTTCACTCCCAATATTGCTGAGCCTGCTGCTGGTGTTGCTGGAGGAGGTTTCCAGGCTTGTGGGAACAAAACAGTTTAATGCCAATGGGAGAAATGGGAAGTGACCTGTGCCCTGTGTGACTGTTTTGCCTTTGCGTGCTCAAGGGTGAGGAAAACTTGAGTTTGGGCTGTTGTTCTAGTTTACAGGTGTGGGCAGTAGGAGGTATGATTTAGGCTCACGTAATCCCTTTTAAAGTTTTCCTGAGCTGTGTGCACTTCTGATGACAGGATCAGCTTTCCTGGAAGGGGGAGTGGAGTCCCAAGGCCTTACCTCCTCAGGCAGAAAGTGGAAATGTAGCAGCCACTCATACGCTGATCCAGTCTGCATCTCAGTCTGTTGAGTACCAAACTTTGGGCCATATTGTTACATATACTGAGCGGATCATGAAAGCTGTAGGTGAAAAAATAAATTATTTGCCCCAATACTATTTTCTTTCTCAAACTGTAAGGACAGATTACTGCAGAAAACTCGAGAAACTCTTAAAGGAAGTAAATGTGACGGGGAAAAAAATACCTTACTCTGGAGTGCCTATTTGATGAGTCATGTACCAGTCTACTTTGTACCTATTAACAGAATGCATGTTTAACCTTCCCTTTCTTTGCTCTTGTTGCCTCCCTCTTCTGTGATATCAAAGGAAGTAGCTTTTTGGAAATGAGCCTGCCAGAGAAGAGGTGATTTGATTCATGTCAGTACCTAATGTACAGCTTTATACAAACGGAACTTTACACAAACAGATAAAAACTGTATTTATAACCTAATTTCCTAAAAACTTGTGTAACATCAAAGCTGAGTTAAAAATATTGCACCTAAATTTTCTGTTAAGGATACTAAAATGAACTGGCCAAAGTGACAGCCTGATGTGAACAAGCACTGTCATTGTTTTCTTACATTTGCTTCTGTTCAGTAGCCCATGATAATTCTTGCTTTCTTCCATGGTGCCACAGCTAAGAGTCAGACCAGACATGAGGTGTCATGAGAGGCACCAAAACATAAAATTAAGATTGCACTTAGTTTTATCCTATAAGCTTATACAATATGCCTCAAAATCTAACTTACATAATAAGTCAATATGGGCTAATGTCTACAGTGGGACAATTGGGGAGGATTTTTATGTGTTACTGTTATTAATGCCTTGTGTGACAGGATGGTTCATTTTGGCAGAATATTTATCCAGCTGAAAGGTTTATCAAATGTTAAAGGGACACAGTCTTTTAATAGAAAATATGGATTTAATTTGAATATCAGAATTGAATGTCGTGCCTATTTCTGTAAATAGATGGATGTTAGAACAGTGCTGTTTTGAAATTTTGCTCTTTGGGCTACCCTGTTTTGTTCATGAGCAAGTCCTGTGAAATGCATTAATGCCAGGCATTTTCTTATGTTTCTATCCTAGTAACACTGAATACAAATCAACGGTAGTTGCTGCACAGTACTTGTAACTGATGTGATACGTACTTATAATTGTTGCCTGTGAGAATGTTTAGAAGGGAATTTGTATAGACTTAAAAATACAATGTGGAATTAACTTTTTGATGTAAAATAGTTTTAATTAATTTTCTTTCAGCCACAAAGTGATATTATGTATCTGTTTGGAATGAAAATTCCACTTCGGCATTTCTGATGGGAATTCTTAATGCAAATCAATTCCCCTGCCTGAATTAGTTGAATTTTTGGTGAAAAAACTTTCAGCACTAAGTTTGCTATCACATCTTATTTAGGAAATCTAATTTTTGTTAATTTCCTGGTATTTTTATGTGTATTTCTAAGGCAAAACTGATCTTACCAGCAATACACAGTCTTGGTTATCTAATGACATTCTGTGGTGTCAGCCAAGTACTGCGGCATGGGGAGAGCATATTACATAGCCACCAAGGTGTCCCTTGGGATTCTTCCATTCGGATTCTGCTCTTGATCTGTTTGTGACAGCTGACATGGTCAAGGGTACCTTTAGTTTGAAAGAATAGTCCTGGGTGATAATACAAACTTTTCTCATTTTTGGCATTTTTTTAATTAATATAAGTAAAATTTTAGGCACTGCATTTCATAAACCTGTCATCTAGGCCTCAGAGTCCATAAATGTGTGTTTTTCTGCCAGTAATGTCGTCTGTGCTTCTTCAGATTGCCAAGGCTGTTGCTACTCCTTAAGTGTTCAGTGCCTATTTCATGTCTGACCTGACTAGAAGGCAACCGCCCCTTGCATTCTCTCAGCGTGTTTTCCTGAGAGACAGAGGCCAGCAGGCACGACCCTTCTCGCTGTACCATCTGCGGTCCCCCCCCACTGCATGGACTGGGCAGGATGTATGTCCATGTGAAGGCTCTAGTTCACTACAGTTCAGACTTCTCCTTATCCTAAGAGAGCACACTAGTTGTTGTCTCAGGCTTGCTCAAATGATGCTTTCTGCAAAAGTTTAAAGGCAATCATGAAGTGTTAGGTAAAACAGTATTAGTCAGCAGCAACGCTGTTCCCCTGAGATAGGGGAGGAAGAAGCAGCTGCCAGTAACTGAGCTCTTGTACGATGTTGTTATCTGCAGCCAGGTTCTAGCTGCTTCTCACTCCTCCACCCTGGAAAAACTGAACTGCTTCTGGCAGAGGGGGTTGCCTGAAGACAGGTGAATCAGAAAGGGTGTTGCCTTTCCAAAAATTTTAAGAGTGTACTGATCATATGTTAGATTGGAGGTCGGGAGAAGAAAAGGTTATTTTTTATTCTTCCACTTGGAGATAGAACATTGTACACCATTCATGCTTTAAGGGCTTTTTCTGTATCCGGTTGTCTAAGCTAGTGAACAAAAGGCATGCTATGAGTGACAATGCCTTTGGTGCAGGGACCAGAAGCATCCATCGCATCTTCACCACTGTGTTAGCAAGCCTCCTCCTCCCTTTCTTCCCTTTGGCCAATTTGATTTTTGAATTCTGCTTTGCTTGGTGGAACAGCTTCAGCGGGACGTGTGGAGACCATCCCATCCTAAAAGAGCCAGTAGACTGATATTTAAGATCTCTCATGCTAAGGAATACTGTAAGCATAAGGCTGTTTTGTAGACAGGGCCAGGCACTGGTCTCTCAGAGCTATATCAGTTTGTGGACCTAGCCTTAAGTACTGTTATTAATGGATTTAGTCTCCTGCCAGACTGGAGGTACTAAAGGTACACTGGTTCCCATTGTCATACAAAGTCATTATGGAAAATGAAGGTTGTCACAATGCAAATACTGGTTCCCTGGTAAGCTTTTTGCAGCTGTGGTATGAAGCAAAGGCAAGAGTTGCTAGACAGGTTTCATACCAGTGGAACCTCCTCTGCCTACACAGATGGGATTCTCAAGTCTTGGCTTAGCTAGCTATTTGTGGCAGAACAGTACAAAGCAATATGAAGACAGTAGAGGACTTCCTGCTTATGTTTCTAACGATGCATATTAGTAACAGAAACTGGTGCTTATCTCATTTAATGGAGTTGCCTTTTCCTTCAGAAAAAGAACAGTTCTTGTGGGGACCTATTCTGTCTCCCTTGCAGCAAAAGCAAAGAATAATACTGAATAATGTCATTTGACTATTTGCTGTTTGGATCCTCAGGAATTTTCTCTATTAGACAAAATGTAGAAAAGTATTACTACAATATGTAATGTCTAGGTTTGGAATAGGATATTAGGTATGTTGACTTGATGATCCAAAACTAACAGTGTTGCAAATAAAAATGCATGGAGCAAATAAAATGAGGTTTCATATACATAATGATTTTCTTGCTCTTACTGGTAGTAAACAATCTAAGGGAAATAAATTTTCTGTTAGCTTGTAACTAGCACACCTTCAGTTATTTTACTTTCCTTTTTACATGTCAACTTTAGGGATATTATAGATTGGACTTTAATACTTCTCCAAATAAACCCTATTCACTTTCTTTTCTAGTTCTTAAATACAACAAAGGAGGAGGGTTGACAGATGTAAGTGAATTAAATAATGTATGATAGCGTCTCCTCCTTCCCCCTTTCTGTGTGCAAAGGTGATTGATGAAAGACTTGGTTAGTGATCTTAATGCTGCACCTTGATCAGTGACAAGTCTCATTCTTATGGATAATTTATAGCAACTGTAGGCATGTGAAGAGTGTGCTGTAAGAAAAGTCATGGTTAGATTTGTGTCCAGAAAAAAGTACCCTTCAGATTATGCATGCTGTCATCACTTGCTGCATTTGCCAGCTCCATATTCATGGCTTGTGTTCGGCTTATTTTGCTCCCTGTACTGCTGGATTTGTAATTACAAGCATTTGGCATTTTTAGAGTTCACTATCTTTTTACTAACCTACAGTACTAAACATTAGTGGACAATTCACAAAGCAGGCTGAAGGGGATATGGAGGATGGGAGGTGCACTTTGTCTACAGTGACTATGTCTACACTGACTCCTCAAGAGTATCTGAGAAAGACCTTAAGGTCAGATTCCCCAGGCAGATTTTTGTATTTTTTTAGCGGGCAGAAGCAGCAGTGTGGTGGTCTTTTCTGTGAGATGCTTCATACTTCAAGAGGTGAGTTCCTTTTGAGAATTTAATTTCCTTCAGGGCCCTGTGGTTGGAGATAAGGGTTTTTGCACAAGCTGCTAACCACTTAGTAAGACAGGACCAGCGGCAGGTAAATTTTTGGAGATGGAATTCACTTCCTGTGGTAGGAAGGCCAGTTTGACCACATGTGGAAGGATACTTCCTTCTCTAACTGAAAGTCTTCTTTACTTTACGTAGATTGACTCAATTACTTTTATTCACCCATTCTACCTTAAAAAGCTGCTGTTTAAACAATACAGAACAGTTTTATCTGACTACTGCTTCAGTTCAGTATGACATTCAACAAAATGAACTGACATTTCTTTACATCTTATCAAGCTCTCAGGTACTCCTGATCCTTGGCCCCAGTATCCCAGCACTGGAGCAACCAGGCAGCAGTCTGCTTACCGGGCTGGCAGCTGTAATCTTTGTGCATATCTTGCAGCTCTCTCAGGAATAGGGACTGGGTGGTTTCTGTCTCTTTTATGATTTCTGTCACTTCCCCCTCCTGTTCTTGTGGCTGTCCTGCTGCAGAACAGGCTGCCTCTTCTGAGTCTTCTTCCTGCATCCTCTCAAGAGGAGCTTCTTTCTCCTCTGCTGACTGCATCAACTGCCACTTCTATTGTTTCCTCTTGACTACAGGAGTGACTGTTATGGTTAGGGTTGTGTCTCTGGTTTAGCCACAGCATCCATTTGTATGACATTAGATCCAGAGACCATCTTGCTCCTTCCAGGGTGTTGGACACAGGCCTGGTAGGCATAGGCCAGGCCCCAACACAGCACCAAAAGTCTTTGTCTGTCTTTGGTATAAGCAAGACATCCTTCCTTCAAGTGTTCTGCCATTTCAACAGGATTCCATGCCTGTTCAGGTGTAAACTCCCAGGCCATTAGAGGTGAAAACTGCTCTAGGCACCTGCCCAAATTCTCCCACATACCTTGCTACCCAGGAATTTGCTGCCTCAGAGCACTTTCCTGTGTGTCATCCCCAACTGGTCGGTTACTGGAGGTCCCACAGAGATTTGAACTTGGATCACTGGATTCAGAGTCCAAGGATGGTCTTGTATACTACTGATGCAAGTGGACCACCACTGATGGAAGAAGGAAGGTGTCCAGTACCTGAGGGAATTAGCAGTGGTGGAGGTGGTCTACCACAACCTAGACAACAACCAGGTCTCCAAAGATCTGGATGACGTCCATTGCACACAGGCCATGTGGCAGAGATCAGTACAGTACGCACCAGTGTAATATGCCAGCACCTTGGTGATGATGGGCTGGCCAGATATCAGTGCACTAACTGTCGAGAAACTGTCCCACCAGCTCTGGAAATCCAAAGAGAATCTCTCTGCCTCCACAGCCCTGTGGGCTGGCACGTTGGCTGTGGCCAGAGAGTGCCAACAGGTTCAGTCACTTGAAGGGAATATCTCTTCCTCCTTGCCCCAACAGTCAGGGTCTCAGCTATCAAGGGTGCTGAAGTAGGTGACAGTGCCTTAACTGTATGTTGTGCTGTGTTGCCACTTGTTTTTCAAGGCCCAGGATGATGTTTTGGGTGGTGGCATAGGCTGCAGAGTACATTTCTAGCCACCTGCTAGTTGCCTCCACCATGGTAAGCACGTAGCACTTGCCTTGCTGGCAGGTTCGCAGAGGCGGTCTGATGTAATAAATCTGCTATGCCTTCTTATATTGATAGACCAGACACCATCCTCTATTCCATGGAGACTTTAGTCACTTGCCTGTGCAATAGCTTCAATTGTCAGATCCACACCTTGATCAACAGCCCATCTGTATGTTGCATCACTCCCTAAGTGTTCCTAGGGACATGTTTCATGGATCATTGAGCTAGAAATAGCTCACCTTTTCATTCCTAGTGCAGGTCCACCTGAGCCACTTCATTTCTGGCAGCCTGATCTATCTGCTCATTGTTTAGATGTTCTTTGGTGGTGCAACTCTTGGGCATGTGAG
Source organism: Burhinus bistriatus (assembly GCA_013397275.1). Lineage (NCBI taxonomy): Eukaryota > Metazoa > Chordata > Aves > Charadriiformes > Burhinidae > Burhinus > Burhinus bistriatus. The sequence continues at coordinate 457,550 of VYXH01011407.1, read as the reverse complement.
GATCTGCATGATGTATATGCGCATCATGATATAGATGTATTCTCAAAGTATATCTCATATAATTTGTAAATATGAATAAAGCATCCCTGTCTTACCCAGCTCTCCTGCCCCCTGCTTTTTTTTTTTTTTTGGTTTAATCTTTCTGCTTCTCTTTGTATTAATAAAATTTCACTTCTTGAATAATTCATCAGCGTTTCTTTTCCACATTTTTGCAAAAATAGCTGTGTGAAAGTACAGTTGTGTGTACCTGTTATATTTTTGGTTGCTGCTATTTAGTCTACATCATTTTCACTCAAGCAAATATGTTGAAAGGGTTTCTGAAGACATTGGCAATGGAAAGGCAGTGGGAAAGCTCACAGCCTAATCTGTGTCTTCCCTAAGTATAAAAGGGGTAAACTGAGTAAAAAATTGAACTCAAAATGAGTTCAACTTCAAGCTTTCAAAAAGACTTGACACACAGTTCTCAATGGATGCAAAATAGTTTTGCAAATCAGATTGAATTGAGGTGAGTAGCACATCTAAAATGGTTGTGTTTAAAAAAGTGTGTGTATATATGCATGTGTACAAATATATATAAAAACTTCTGCTCCTAAAAAAATCTTCTTCCTTTGTAGTTGAAACTACTGCTACGTTGCCTGGCGGAAAACAAATAACAGGTATATGGGGGTGTAATTTTTTTCCCATTGTTCTTGTATTTTAGAAAGTGCGTAGGAAGATTGCTGCTGCTGTTACTTTTTAATTTATGGAGATAGTTAAGAATATGTAAATATTTGCAAATTAATTATCCATATCATCCTTGTGGCTTATTAATATATTTCATGGTGCAAATAGCATCAGTAAATTTTCAGAGAAAATGAAAATAAGGTCACTGAGATGACTCTGATTCTCCTTTCATTGCAGAAATTATATTTACATTTATCCTTTGGAAAGAAGCTATTACTAGTTTTCAGTAAGGCAAGCAAAATAGTCTGAGCAAGGAATCCTGTGAGTGATTAGCTTTTCAGGAACTCCTTGTTTACTATGTTTAACCAAAAAAAATCTGGTTTTCCGCAGAGACTTTTGGTGTCTCTGACTTAAATCTTCTACAACAGTAGGAAAGGCTTTGCAGTATAAATTAGTGCATTGTAAGTAACATTATAGGATGACTTTTGAGTTTTGAGAGACGATGTTGAAATACCTTAGGTATATATTTTTAAATAGTGTTTCATATTTGCAGCCAGCTGTTCTTTAGATTATATTTCTGTGATAACTCTGACTTCACTTGTCCGTGGCACTGTCAAAAACCACTCAGTGAATGAAAGGGCTAACTTTAAAGTTGCTACATGAACCAGATATCAAATTTCCTAATTTCTTTTGATCAGAATACTGACTGTAACAACATCAAAGATTTAGTGGCTAGTGTTTGCTATATAAATAGGTGGCTGGCTTCTATCAGGATCAGAGGTTCAAACTTGAATTAGCTTTTTGTAATCCTGCCTTTTGCAGGATAGAAAAGAGAACAGATATGTATGGGATACATTTTAAATGGCAAGTCTCAGTGTTATTATACAAAGTCTGAGAAGAGTTCTTCATACCCAGCTACAGCCCTCTTGTTATGTACACTTGATTCCCATTCCCAGAATTAGGAAGACACTCGGGGTAGGCATGCGGCTTTCAGGCCAGCATGGCACTTATCTTTGGTACATATCTTGGGTCAATGATTTTTGGTTTTTTAACATTGTACAATGCAAACTGTCCAGTATTTGTTGAAAAGAAATCATCTTCAGTTGACTTCTATTTGAATTCATAAAAATTGTCATTTTTCTAATCAGAGATTGTTACAGCTGCCTCTTTTGACAACCTGGAAGTGTTCTTCTGATAAGCAGGTGTTGCCCTCTTCTGGTGAATGAAGTAAACTCTTGATAATATAAGGAAAGGCTGCTAAGGATGGTTATGTATGTGTCTGTGACTTCATTATGGTCCTTTTTTTCTCTCTTGTTTTTTTCTGTCTGAAATAAAAGCTGCAAATTCAGGAGAATCAGCTGCAACAACCATTTCTGGTAAGAAAATCAGGACTTTACTGATTACTGCAATGTTTGTTATTTCCTGTTAGATAAATCTTCTGCTTTTATCTGAGGTAATGAAGAAAAGTTATAACGTATATGAGTTCCAACATTTAATGTTTTGTTTGTATATTTTTTGAAGAAAAAATTAATTTCTTCATTCTACTTTGCAATGAAATAGCTTACCTTATAGGATCACTCATGGTTTGTGGCAGTGATGCTTGGGGATGAAGTAGGTGCAAGTTGCTTGATCAAGAGCCTTTTGCCCAGTAACCTAAACAGTGAACAGTTTGCAGAGATGGCAGAGCAGGAACACTGTAGTGAGAGAGCTCCTTTACATCTCCTCCCACCCTAGCAGATGTGCATTACATTTCATGCAGTGTGGTATACTATGCACAAGCACACACACATACACACATGACACTCTAATAACTTCTGGGACCAGAGGTGATAAACATCCTCTATGGAAGCTTTTTTAAAAAATGAAGAACATAGACACACAGAAATACCTGTGTGATAGCTAGTTGCTTTCTTCCTTAATGTATACTGACATCCCATGCTCTGGAGAAAAGAAGTAATACCGACACAAACACACATGCTTTTGTTCTTTGCAGATACAGTCTTTCTTTGGAATGGTTCATCTTTAACAACTGCAGCCAATTCAATATTTGTTGTAGTTTATACCAAGCCAAATAACACTGATGAAGTCAGCACTTAGTTTTCACTCTGATTCCTCATATTTTGGCTGCTTGTTACTTGCCTTAGAAAATCAGTTGTCATCAGCATTGTTACTTAAGAGCCAAATAAGCTTAGCTTTTACTCTGAGTATGGAAGTAAGAGGGCACTTTTGAAAAGGCTCAAAACAGCTAGTCTAGTTGAAATAAATATATCAGAAAAAAAAGCTCTCTTTCCCTTTCCATGTAATGACGTGGATTGTTTTTTTTTCTTGTTATGCAACTGTATGCAGAGCCACCAACTTTTCACTATTATACTTAAGATACTGCTTCTACTAATGATAGGGATGGTTTTAGTAAAGAAATTTGGAAAGCTTAATGTTCTTCTGTTATGAAGCTGCTCTGGCCCACTTTAAAAATGTCACTAAGTTATCATATTGGAGTGATATAAAGTGGTCCTCTAACCACTTCGTATTCCTGCACTGACACCTAAAATATGCTTACTAAGCATATCCTTCCTGAGCAATCTAAATTTTCTTCTGTTGCATTAATGTAATTTTTTTTTTCTTTTTGATATAGCTGAAAAAAATTTGCATCCTCACTGTACTTTATTTATATAGGGTTACTAGCAAAAATAGCTTTTTTGGAGAGACAGTTTGCCAAACTCAGTGTGTCGTCTCTGCTGATGAGTGTTGTGAGTTCCTGCAGGAAAAGGTCCTTGGGGCTAAGCAGTTATTTCTATTGGATATGCTAAATTCATTTGCATCCTCTGAAAGAATGAAACCAATAAAAGGAACTTGTCTGAAGGAACTCGATTACCAGCCATTCATATTCAGATACTCCATTTTTTGAAATAATGTGAACATTCTTAACAAGTGTTGCAGTTGTTCTTTAAGTGGAACTTAAATAATATTCAGTTGCTTTTTCAAGTTTTGTATGCTTGCTCTTTGTCCTCCAAAATTCATAGAAATAAAATATTATATTAATACAGTTTTTACTTTTTTTTTTTTCCAGAATCCTCTATAGTTACTTTTATCACCTATCCTATTAATCCTTCAGGCAAGATTTTATTAATGTTTCTCTTATTTAGATTTAGTTTAAGATTTTTATTTTTTTAGATTTTTATTTTATTGTTTTGTTTTTACTGTTATTAATTTTTTTCTTCAGATATGACTTCAGAGGAGACTACACAAACTGCAGGTGAGAATTAGCATGAAGAGAGTAAGGTCTCAAGGGAGATACTTGTTGCATTCATGAAAATTTGCCTTTTTTTTTTCATAACTGGGATTTGTTTAGTTCAAATTATTTTCTTACATGATTTTAAAATGTGTATTTATCTCCAGTCAGTATTTTAAGTCTGCATGGGTAGGGTTTTGAAGAACATTTAACTGACACTGAGCTGTTAACTGTTCTTTTTTATTCAAAATACTACATTGCTTATGAAAGCCCAAACCGGGCATATTTCTTTTTAGCAAGTATGTAGTTTTTTGGTATATCTATAGATGTAATGTTTTCTATGCTTTCTGATACTATTTAAAGTATTTTACAGAACTAAAATGCACACCCCATTCCTTAAAGACACTTACATGATCTATGTTCTTGCAATGAGTTTGCTAAATAGGATCAGTAAAGACTCAATCAGAAGAACTTGCTACCCCTTTTTTACCTGATGTTTGCATTTGAAAACAAGGAGGAGGTTCATCCCATATCAGTACAGATTCCGACATGTTTGTATATGAGCTAGACATCCTGCTATTCTTCATAGTTGATGGAGAGAAAGGCACATTTTTAGAACATGAAAGGCCCCTGTAGAATAGGTTAAATGGGAATCACCCCTTAAAAGCACCACTTTCTCCACTGAATAACAGGGAGCCTAGAGTAACTGGCTCATATGGGGACATAAACATTTGATTGGATGGGTCTCGCTCCAAATGCTGCGTTTTCATCTCCTGTGCTGAGAGTACTTTAATTCCCTTATAAATGGTCATGTGTTTACATGTCTCCTGGGAAGAAAGAGTCTAAAGTAGAAATTAGGAAACTTATTTTTGTGACATGTGTTTCATAGGCTTTTTAAGTTAAAATGTGAAAACTTAATTTTAAAACTTTTTTTTTTTTTTTAACAGAAGCTCTTAACATCACTGATTATTACTCCACCATAACACCAGGTAGGATTAATGTATCACCACTGATCTTCTTTTATGATCCTCAAAATTTAAGTATGTGTGAGTTCAGGAAATCTGCTCCCAAATATTTTTAATAGGATCTTTTTTCCTGGTGTTATGGTGTGTCATATTAGCCTTACTTTGCATTCATTTCCAGTCTGGTAGAAGGTCTAATTCTGCAATGCTTACCTAGATGGCCGCATATAGAAAGTTTGGTTATTTTGTAAGTCAGAGCAGCAGGTTACCACAAAGATGTAAGAAACACAATCTCAGGGACCGTATTTACTTAAAAGAAAAAAAATCCTTATGCTTGTTAGTAGAGTGAGGCAGACTGAATCCAGTCATGATGTTCTCAGGGCAGGTCCAGTCTATAGGAGAAGGCTGAATTAATTTTTTTTATTATCCATGTAGGAGCCTAGTAGACCAATTAGAATGTGTTTGCAGTGAATTAGTGCAAGTGGTAGAAGAGCTGGCTTGGAGCCATGCTAGCTAATATAATTTGACTGTGTGGATGTGACCTGCAAGAAGTTTGCAGCTATGTTATCTGATGATCTTTGGGGGCTTGAAACACTACTGATTTTTGATTAGTCTTTTATCCTCCACACTTCTTATCTGTTTCTTGCATTTTGGTGGCATGCAGAGATCCTAAGCAAAACTAGGTGGCACACAAATGGGTACTCTGTAAAGAAAAAGAGGCTGATGTTACTCTTTACTTTTGTGTCACTCCTGGATTTTGTGTTGGGTTTTTATAAGTGTTGTTGTTCTTTATGTAGTTAATAATTTTGACAAATTTAGTTATTTATGAACATTTTATTTCTTTAAGGATTGTATTTTTTTAAAAAAAAAAGTGCTGATACAATTTTCATAACTATTTTCCTGACAACTGCCAGCACAAAAGGGAAGGCAAATTTATTTGACTCTAAATTGCTGTCTGAAAAATAATTTTTTTTCTAATAATTTGAATGTTGCCACCAGCTCACAATCCGTACCCTCTGATGCCTGTTTATTCATGATGATAAAATTGATGAAGCGTCAAGCTATAACAGGCAAATGTTTATATCACAGAAAAAGTAAAAAAATTTTAAAAATTACCGTCTCATTTGGTACCAGTTAATGATAACAGCAGAGAAAATAGCATTTGTTTTTCCGTTGATGGAGGCCAATCTATCTGCTTAAGTAAAGAAAGTTGTGCTGCCACTTTGTTTTTATGAGCAAGTGTAGGAGTTTTGTCTTGGATGCAAATATTTTTCTGATCTTCTATTTTGATTTTATACAACAGAGCCATCTGTTTACAGTACCCTTAATTTGGGATCAGTGTTACTTCTTTGCAGTGTAGGTAGTATTAAAAATATGGGAGCAGCCAAAAGCTTGCTGTAACTAACTAAAGACATGTTCCACTAGGTAAGAGTGTACATTTGCTATCATCACATAGTTTGAATTCTATCAGGTAGAACAGTTTTAGTTTCATGCTATCATAAGTAGCCATAGTAGGATCCTCAGAAGCAGATAATATTCTACCTAGTGACTGAATACGGTGATATTTGAAGAGCTTATTTATGATATGCTGATTTCTGTTTTATTTGGACTTAAAAAAAAAAAAAAGAGACCACTTACATGTAGGTCTTCTTTGGAAACTGTTACAGAAAATTATTCAAAATTAATTAATCAAAATCAGCATGTCTTGGAAAAAGTCGTGGTAAGTGCCCTAGAGAAGTAAAGGCTAGACAGTATGTGAAATATTTCTAAAAGATAAAGACCTTTACATTTAAAGCATTGAAATGACTGTAAATATGTATGTTTGTCAGTACTGGGTTTAAGTTCAACTTTTTTACTCACTAGATTTTTTTTTCCCCCAAAAAAAACCCATAGCAGGAGAAACCATTATATGCAACGTAACACCTGTCTGTAATTTTTCAGGTTAGTGGTTTTCGTTTTCATTTTTTTTTTAAATTCTCAAATAATTTTGTGTGATGTTGTTTAGTGTTGATTTTCTTAACTTTTTTGCCTTTTGGTTTTAGTGTTCTATGTGGGCAAGGTAAAACTTCAGGCAAGTGAAGAAAGTAACACGTCACTAAGTGTAGAAATAGTAAGTGTTCTCTCTTTTAAAACTTTATTGTAAGGAAGGTTGAAATGGGTTTCTTTGTCTAAACTTAAAATACTGATACCCTGACTTGATTCTCATTATGTTTTTTATAGTTTATTTTATTTCAAATACAGTTTGCAGTACAAGTTAATATTTGCAGTGAGTGGAGTGAATGGATCCACCCTCTCACTCTCTTAAACAGCTGCTTTGCAGATACATTTTAGAATTCCAGCTAAGTAAACTTCCTACAGTAAGAGCCTATATTCTCGATATAGCCACTGAAAGGAGGGGAAAGCCCTGGCAAGCCTGGAGAGAGGAACTGCCTAATTAAGAATCTGCATTTAAGCATACAGGATCTTCCTTTGGAAATTAATTTAGGCACTTCAGAAAGCGAGCATCATTAGATGGCAACAGTGTGGGCATAAATTAAGTTGGATTGCATCCTGGGAATAATTCTTGTTGAGACTCTCATAAATAAGGTATTGTTCTACGCTTATTGTCATGTGGTTAATCAGTTATTAATTTTGCAATAGTCCTATGTGACACGAGTGTGTCCACTTACACAACACAATAGAGATTTAAGAGAATGGTATCATGCAAAGCAAGGACCATATAGATTATCAGTATCGAGATAATACTATGAGGATGAGAATGTTCAGGTGTTATAGATAGAAAACTGAAGGGAGAAAAAAAAAAAAAGACATCAGTTTGTAAAGGACCTTGTATCTTTCTCCTACACATCCCTGTCTGCACTCAGTCTGAGACTTCACACGCCAGTCTCTGCAAGGATGACAGTAGTCAGCAAAATCACTGCGGAGAGCTACTGCACAGGTGCACATTTAGCGTTGTGTTTGGGCAGGGGTAGGCCCCTGGCAAAAGCCACCTCTGCATTATGTTGTGTTTCAGTGGTGGTAATGCCTACTGAAACCATCCTAGTGTGTTAATGTTATGCCTACATTTATTAGAAAAACAGGTTTCCTGTCTCTTGAAACTCTTTTACTTTTTAGCAGAATATTTCTTAGGTAATGTCAATACTATATATGTTTGGTGATGTTTTCATCGTGGTGCTCGCTGCGTGCATGCAATGTAAAAATAAGCGGTAACGGTGGTAATCAGAATAACATAAGAATGCAGATCTGTAAAGGGCCTTTAGATAAACTTTAGTTTATCCCCCAGCCCTAAGGCTAGATCATATATATTTAGGTCATTCCTACCATGTCTTTTACCTCAGTTCTTGACTTCTTACTCCTAGGATTCTATGTTGTCTGTTACTTATATCTATTATGGAGTTTGTCCCATTGCTGCACTTACAGTTGGAAAGTTTGTTCAGTGTCTGGTTGAAGCTGTCTTTGTTGCAAACTAAGCCAAATTCCTCTTTTTCCAACATGAGATATAGTGAGGTCATTATCCTCTTGCCCATATCTTTCACAAATCAGTGCTGTTATTCGGTCTATAATAGATGAGCCAATTTCTTCTGTAAGTTGTGACAACGGTGTCATGGTAAATATTTGCTGATGTGTCTTAATGAGAAAGTGTGCTTCTTATCTTTGGAATTTCAGACTGTTAAAATATGTGAAATGAACATGTTTCTTTTAATGCTAAAAATTACTGGGTTTACTTAGCCATGGAATCTGTGTTTCTAACAGGTTAATAACATAACCATGAACAATCAAGTTACAAAATTAATTGCAATTCCAGCAGCTACCGCACAAGAATTGAGGTAAGCAATTTTGAATAAGGACTGAAATCTTTGTTATATTTGAAAAAGATGAAGTGAGACCTTTCATGTGGTTAGCAGACTCTTCACTTTGCATTATTCCTGTACTTCATAAATTAACAGTTTCAGGAGTTTTAAGTTATTGTTCTTTAACATAAAGTTCATATTGGTTAGAATAGTCTTAGTTTTGTTTTATGCACCACTGGAGTTTTTTTTAAGAAATGGTACATTTGCTCATTTCCTTTTTTGTCGTTCAGTTTCCTTGGGGCTCAACAAGGCCCGAAGGCCTTGTTGTTTATATGCTGATGATCTTAATAATAGTAATAATAATAACAGTAGTAGTAATAATAATAATAATAAGAAGAAGAAGAAGAAGAAGAAGTGAGGACATGAGCTGTGGATTGTTGAGAATGCCAGTCTGGCTGCTGCTTTCCCTGAATAAGTTGGTTTTTTTTATAATTTTAGGGATACAGTCTGTCTTGTAGGAAAATACTGAGAGAACTTTCATAGCTGCACATTTTTTAATATGTATTCTTGGAGCCATAGCTGTATTTTTATTTTGGTGTAGTTTCTTCTTTCACAGTCTTTATAAGGATAGGTTTGAATGAGTGAATATTTACTGCTATTCCCAAAACTTACGCTGAAAATCAAAAAAGATGCAATTGGCCAACAGGTCTTGTTTGTAGATGAAATCCCTATTTCTTACTCATTCTATTTCTGTGGCTTTCACTATAAATTTAGAATTCTGTTCCAAATGCTTGCTTGCCAAAAGGCAACATTAAGATTTAGCTTTGGCTCTTTTAAATAACTTTTAAAGAAGTGGATTGATATTAAAATATGTGATGACAGAGGTTTAAACATAGTTTGTGGAGTCATTAATAAAAGGCAACTTTTAAAATGTGCAATCCTTTGAAAAGTGTTTATACAATGTTAGAGCTGGCATGATTTTAAAAAAAATCACTGATCAACTGGAAATTATTTTTTTTCTCAGTAATTGCTTGTACTTTTCATTATATCGTTGTAATTTTCTTTAGAAACATAACTAGAAATCCTCCATAATAGTAACTTTGTATTTTACAGAATTTCAGAGTTCAACAAAACCTTGCAAGCAGTAAGTGAGGTAAGATTACTAATTACTGTTACTGTTTGGAAAACTTTTTTCCAACTTATTTCTGATAATGTCATTATGTAAGTATCAGTCCTGTTTCCTCATGACAAACCAATTTTTTTTTCTATTTTCACTTGTCATTACAGTCCTCTGTTATGGAATGCAGTGCAGAAAACCAGAGGTTTGTTGTTAATTTTTTTAATGCTCATATATTTAAAAGCTCATATACTGTCTTGTGATATATCATGTATGAATAGCTATGTAACAGAAGACAAAACAAACTTTCTAGGAAGTTAAGCTCAAGAAACAGGCTGGAGAAATATATGTAGACTAACAAAGAAATTCTGATCCCATTATTCTCCTAGAATTAGTGACTTTTTTTTGTTTTTTTAAACAAACTGTATTGCTTTTCATTAATCTTTTGGTGAAGCACAGGCTTGCCTGCCATATTTCTTCTGCATCTTTGTATTAGCTGAGTCACATAGCAACTTAACTACTAATGCTATAGGATTTGGGACCACCAAACTTACAGAGTTGTGAATACAATGCAATCTTTACGAGGGAATTGCTTCAGACATCCCAAGTTGCTGTTCTTCGGCTTGGGAAACCAGTCATCCTCAGGGTAGGGGAAGCCTGAGAAGGTAACCAGTTCAGAGTTTGGAACCCCTGGGCTAATCAGAATGGCAAGGCTGCTCCTGGAAACCCTGAAATGTAGATAATATCTGTCAATTTATTTGCTACTCACCACTACATTGCTGGTCTGGTAAACCAATCAGTTTGGAAACACTATATTCTGAAACAAAATGTGGAACTTCATTTCCACAAATATTTGAATTTGGGGGTTATCTTCCTGGGTTAGGATGAAAGAAAAGTCCAAAACACTCAAATGGTAGTAGAAAGTCGGATTACACCTTCATGTCATACACTGGCAGTACTTAGGGTACTGTTTTCATTCTTGTTAGCTGGGAAGAAGCTTCACTTCATCTTTTATGGGTTGCCTTTTCATTCACCTCTGTGTTTGAGTTTGCTGAACATGAAGAATGCTTACTGTAGGTTTGCTAGTTTAGGCAGGGTTTCACGTCATCGAACCATAATTGTGAATGTGTAGTTACATGCTTAAGTGGGTCATTTAAGTTCTCTCCAAAGTCAAAAGTCACTGGCTTTCCCCAGGTGATGGAGATTTCATATACACTGACATAGCCACCTAGGACACTTGCTAATTCCTTTCTGGAGTTTCTTTACAGTAACACTGGAGATTACGTTATTATCTTTACAAAATTATCAACTCTTTAATGGCTAATATTGGTTAGGGAGGGACCCCATTTAGGAATCAACACTGTCTGTAGAGAAAAGAGAACATAAGCTGCCACAAACTGATGTATTAGTCTTCTATTTAGCCTGACATAATGTTTTATGTGCATTAAAAATATCCCCAAATCCAAAAGAGCCTAGGAAAAATTTGCTTTCACACTTAGTATTTGATGTTAGTTACGTGCATTGTGAAGATGAGGCAGATCTGTTTCTTGAGTCTAAAAGATTTTCTTCTCATTGTAGTATACATTGCCATTTCATACTGAAGCTGGCTGAGAGAAAGAATATAAGCAGTTTAACAGACAAAGTGGAAACAAGTGAACTTCGTAAGTTATGCTTTAAACACAGTCTTATCACAGTTAGCCTTTCAGATTAAATATATCTTTACATGTGACCTCCAAGTAGCTAAAAGAAAAGATTGTTAGTTATTTTTAGATAAAAATATTTTTTTGTTGAACAATATAAATACATCAAAATGCAGCCTTCTGATTTTTGGGTGGGGAGAGGGAAGATATGTTTAAAAAAAACTTTGGTATAACATTCCTGACTACATTAATAAAGCAGACTTTGAAAGGATTGGGTGTAAAATTACTTGAGAACATAAATGTGTTACTGAAATGGCAATCTGAATCAAAAAGTTTATAAAGTAGCCAAGCTTTCTTAGTGATATTGTAACAGTATGGAGTGGTGACTCATAACATTTGTCTCTTTATTTCAAAAGATGTAGCTTTGCATTTTGGTTTGTTTACAATAACAAAAAGAGAAACCTGTACTTGTCGGGCATTGAGCAAAAATCTGGGGGTATTGCCATATTCTGACTGGTCAAGATCTGTTTTGCAAATGTAATTTCAGAAAAAAACTCAAAATCAATTATGCAATATACACTTTTGTTTAAAAAACATAAAACACATGCTTATTTGAATATCCTACTTAACAGCATTAGCAATTTTTATGCTTCAGGATAAACTAAGTTAATGCTTCTTTGTCATCTCAGGACAGTGCTGCTGTTCAACACTGAAGTATTGTTCCTTGAGTGCTGAAGAATTACAAATGTAGTAAGTATAAATACAACATTTGACTTGCTTATTTCCTAGATTTCCTAATGCATTAATAGAGTCAACTTCCATGTTGTAGTGTAATAGCCAGGAAGGACTCCACAAGAACAACCTGAGAGGCATTTTCCTATATAGTTCCCTCCCCATTCCTCCCTCTTCCCCTCCCCT
>VYXH01011407.1:431395-445194 GCA_013397275.1 Burhinus bistriatus | reverse complement strand
AGCATACTATTTACAGACTTACTAGTTAATAAATACAGCAAAATAGAATGTAAGAACCGTCAAAATGTTATGGAATTCATATTTGTTATGAGAGCATGAAACATCCAGTCTGATTGACTTAAAAATATACATTATTACTGGTATGTTCATATCATTCATATATATTCCTCTGTTAAAACTAATTTTCTTTAAAATATACACAATGTTAAATTTAACATGCATTTCTGTGCTTTTTTTTTTTTTACAGTACTATACAAGTGCCACCTCATTCTATATGGGTTCCTTTCCCTCGTTCTCCTTCTCTCCCTAAAAAGACTTCACCCAAATCTAATACTTTTATTTCCCCTACTATGCTTTTTACCAAACAAAGCCCCACAATTAGACCACTGATCCCACCATTCACAGAAATTTCTTTTTCTGGTACTCTTTCCACATCTCCCAATACAAATCCTCTCTCTGAAACTTCTGTCACATCTACTACTGAAACTTCTGTGTCTTCCACCAGTGTTACCACTACACTTCCCTCTTCTGGGGCTCTTCCTCAACCTACCATGCCAACTTTTCCTTCCATAGCTTCTAATAAATTTGTCACTGTTTCCACCCCTGCAACAAAATCTGTCACTAAAGCTACTTTCTCAATTAAATCTGATGCTGCATATCTTACCAAGCCTATTACAATAATTTCTCCTTCTGTAGGTTTCACTAAACATTCTGCAGTTTCCTCTTCTGAGCTTCCCCCCAAACCTCCAGTAGCAATTCCCCCCTTTGAGACTACCACCAAATCTCTTGCACAAATTCATCCTGCTATAGATTTGACTGAACCTATTTCTCATAACAAAAACATTACTACAGCACCTATTCTTCCCCTTACCCCTTTCACAATAACTTTGACCCCTACTATTAGTCCTATCAACCATTCTGTCTCAGCTTCTCATCCCCATTTTACTGCTGATGGCCATGGTAGCCTGCCTAATGGGAGCACAGGTAAATATGACAAGTAAAATGATTATTTATTTTTTTTAATTTGAATGCGATATGCTGAATTTGCTTTTAAACTTTATTAAACAAGATTATATATCTGAGCTGTGACCTTCCTATTACTGTGAAAAACCTGAGGCAACTCTTATGAGGTGTATACTTATTTTGAAATACATTCTGATGCCTTTGGCCATGATGAGTGATACCTCACCATACACACTGGTTGGTAACTGTGATAGATAGGTATTGTGCTAAGTTACCAACAGGTACCTTTGCAGAAAAAATTAAGTTACAGAGCCAGGTAGCTTTTTTTTTTTTTAACTAAGTTAGTGTTTAAAATATTGCAAATCATTGTTGGATCTTCCTTAAAATATTGTTAATTAGGAATATTGTTAGTGGCTATGTATTTTCCTATGAAGGTTATATGCATCTTTACAAGCTTCTTTTCAATTTGCTGACCTTATCATGATTTTATTCTACTTTCAGACATCTAGTGGCTAAAAATCCAAAAGAATAGATTATTTAACATCACTAATGGTCTGATGCGAGGAACTTTGTAATCAATAAAAAGGGGAATTAATGCTGGCCATTTGAAACCTTGCTTTATGTTTTCATAAGATTTAAAGTATTGCTATCTGCAAAGTAGCTGATAGGGAGAAAAAGGGATTCTGTCTCACGTGACATGCTGAGAGACCTTACAGGTTATGATAAGGTTTATTGGTCAAGAGAACTGCTTAGTTTTTCTGCTTCTCAAAGCTTACTTCATTTGTTGAACACAATGTTTAAATAAATGCACAACTTTTCCTTTGTCACAGGAAAGATACTATCAGCTACCACATACACAACTTCTGTATATACCACCATTAATATCACCACAGCTGAGCAAATCGTGTCCAAAATAGAAAATGATTTAGCAGCTGGAAAAGTAGAGCCAAAAGATGTAGAAAGGATGATTAGTGAGGTTAGCAAAGTCCTGACTGCTTCTCAACCATTACCACCCCGAATTTCTAACAGGTAGGTCATTCTGGCAATAGATTAAAGGTGTGTTGTATTGACTGTCTTGATAAATTGGCTTCAGCAAGTTCCATTTTTTCATAATCACAATCCAAAAGAATATTTCTTGTTCTTTAATGTACTTATAAGAAAAAGGAAGGGTTATCATTTTAGTGTTACCAGGTCTACTATAATACAGTGCCATGGAAAACAGTGTATTTTTTTGTGTTGACACCACAAAACATGAGCAGAGTCTGCTGTACTTTACACTACACTTGGATTGCTGCTCCATAACGACAGCTTGCCCAAGAATTTTGAATGTATGTGTTTGATAATACTAAGTATCTCTTTTTCTTAACAGAATTATAAAACTGGTGGATTATATTGGCTTAAAACTGAACTTTTCAGCAACATCTGCTGATTTTGCCTCCCCTTCCTTGGCTCTGGCAGTTGTCAAAACCAATAGCGTCCGCTCCAACCAAATGTCTTTTGCTGTCCAGGACTCAGCTGATCTCCAGGTTAAACGCTGACAATTCTAAATACTTACAAATTCTCAAACATTTATTTTTAAGTATTTATGTTTTAATATTTATATGTAACATGAGTTTGTTCTGTGTTTATGTCACGATTTCAGGATCTTTTGTTCATGTTGATTTCAGAGAAAAAATACTTTGTTTTTAAAGCACTCCATAGTTTTTGTTTTCATTTTCTATTATGGTACAAAGAAGCAACAGACTTGGCAGAAACTGGCATTTGACTAATAAGCTGTTAGAGAGGGTACAGCCAGAACACCAAATGGACAGACTGCTTCGTGGAATAACTTTGCCTCAAAACCCCTGAATCATGAGTGACTTAATCACCCACCCTTACAGTGCTGAAATCTGTCAAGGAGTGTTGCCAGATGGCTTCATCTGTTAGAAAGAGATTAATTGCAGAGGATTCCAGGAAAGAAGTATTATGTTTCTTGGATAATGACATTCATACATTTGTCACTCATGACTAGTTGGTGTCGCCAAGAAAGAAGTGATTAGAAACTTTGGATCCACTTTGTCTCACTCAAAACTTCCCTCCTGGTTGAGGAAATAATTTGGACAATACCAGCCTTGGAGGCTTAAGCAAGGAGAGATGGAAAGTTCTGGACAAATTTTGGGACATTCTGTCCTCTCAGAGAAGGAAATAGCTTAATGTAGCATGACCCATAAGTAGTACTGGAACTGTTCTGTGATACTGAAAATGATACGAAATGTTAACATTCGAGTTATTTTCTATTTTCTTAGCAATATGTCATGCATGGATGTGAGATGACTAGAAGGTGGTAGTGCTGAAAAACAGATATTTGCTAGGTAGTGATTTTTCTGGAAATCTCATGGCACTCGCAAATCAAATACAAAGAATTTTCAACAAGTATCATCTAGTTCAAACCAGAGCAACAGGAATGCTTTTGTGGAATTGATTCAGGATTGCTTTGGTGGCTGTCTAAACCGGTGATGTCCAAATGGGGGTGTGATAGTACCCCAGGGCATGCACACGACAGTCCATTGGGGTGCGGGAAGAAAATATTTTTTATATGATTAAACTTTTATTTTAAAATATATTTTTATTTATTAATCTTTATCTCATCCTTTTAAAACTTCTATGTTTGTGTATGTTTTATAACGTGCATAATATATTAATAAAGTAGTACATGCATGTAACTTAGTTATATTTTGGGGTACATGCTCAAAAAATTTTTAGGGGGTGCATGATCAAAAAAGTTTGGAGACCATTGGTCTAAACAGAAGAGTTAAACCATATTGTTACGGCACTGTGGAGAGCTCGCACTGTTATTCCCATTACAACCGTTCTTTGAATACACAGATAACTTCTTTCTTCAGTTATGCAGATGTTTCACATCTCTCAGGAACTCTGATGATGATATTTGTATGTAAAGTGACTAATGTGCGACAAGAAAATGTTAAGAAATTTTGCACTGAACAAAGCTCTCTGCCCTATAAGAACAGCACAGAAAACTGGGTGAAAGCTCAGATCTTTTTTTTATAATGTTAGATCTCTAAGCTCTTGAGATATCTGAATTGTAGCTTACCCTGTTTATTTTTGTCATTTTTGCCAGATGATCATAAAGTTAGGGTTTATGTTCTTAGGTTCTGCTTAACCTACTGTACTTAAAAACCTATTGACAAATAATGGCTACTTAAAGTTTTTCTGAATTCTGAGATATTTCATACGGAATGTATAAGTTCTTTGCCTTTGCAGGCTTCCGTGCTGTGAAATGTTAATCTCCCTACACAGTTACATAGATTTAGATATGCTGTTGCTCTTCACCTTTTGCAAATCAATATTATCCACTACAATGATATGTTCTGTCCTCTGTCCCTGTAAGCAAATGGGTAAAGTCAGAGTATTTTCAATGGTAGGCAGACCTGAAGTGAGTTGGATCCTTTTCAGGCGTGCAGATGCTATTTATTCATTGGAACAGGAGAGGAATGAGGCAGCAGCAGTGAGTTCCTGACAGTGATTACAGAGATATGTATTTCAAAGTTCTAAACTGAAAATAAGTCACAATTTCATTTTTCTTTAGTTACTGAAATGAAGTGTAAATGTTGCATTTATTTTTCAGATCTCTCTAGGCATTAATGCAATTCATGACTTAAATAATCTTGGATCAATTACACTTCCTTCATCATTGCTGACAAATTTACCTCCTGAAGAGTTGGACTTGGCTTCTAGAATTATATTCAACTTCTTTAAGAAGACCACTGTGTTCCAGGTATCTTTTTGGTCCTCTGTTCTTATGGTTTTAAGCTCAAGCCTGGAGCAAAACAAAATATGAATGGACTTTTTTTTCCCCACAAAACACATTTCAAAAATTCCTGATTCAAAAAGTAATTGTTTTTGTCCAGTCCTCACTCTGCGTAATAACTGAGTTTGTGGGTGCTGTACTCTACTATTGTTTCCTTTAAGATTTAAAAATCTAATTATTTTTTGTTGTTCCAGGATCTGTCCTTGAAGAATGCATCTTTAATCAGCAATGTTATATCGTCAAGTGTTTCTAACCTCACAATTAGCAACTTAAAGACAAATGTTACTGTCACTTTACAGAACATCAAACCTATTCAGGTATGATTTATGTTTTGGCAGACTTAAAATACGATTTTGTTGCCTCCATTGGAGTTGTTGTAACAGAAATACTGTACTAAGAATACAGATTGGTTGGTTCTGCTTTACTAGTGTGGACATTTTTCTCTCCATCTGGACTTTAAAAATCACTCATCTTTGCTTATTTATCACTGGTATAAATTTTTGTTCCGAAATGATTTCAGGCAATTTTTCTCTATCACTTATCCATCCAGATTTTGTCTTTCCTACCTACTCTTCTGTTTTATTCTTCAAAGAATAAAAACTCTCAGATGAAAGCCTGACAGTAGGAGTTGCTACAGAGTTGCTGCAATCATGACATTTGTAGGTGCTGCATGGCCAGAAAGCAATATAAGTCTTTTTTCTTAGGGGGAATGTTGTTCCTTAAACTGGAACACAGGTTTGCGTCGTCTGGAAGTACTAGGAAGCATCTCTTTCCTAAATGAGCATCAAGGATTAAAATTTCCTATCCCATATCTTAAAAGAGTTTAAAATACTAGAATACTATAAACTGAAAAATGAAGAGATTCCACTAATGTACCTGAAGCGTTTTTCTAGATCTGGCTTAGTGTAGTCTTTACTTGCATTGATATAATACTGAGTTTTGAGATACAGCTGTAGAAGTATTAGTATTTGTAGCAGTATACTGTATTACTGCTACTATTTTTAGGGTTTTCATGTGTGAGGGGGAAATCTATATGTAAACCTTTAACATCATAGTAATATAAGTGAACAAATGTTTGTAAATGAAAAAGATTTTTTCCTTTTCTGTGTGGTCATTTTCTTGATACTTACAAAATCAGGAAGGATGAGAAATCCCAAGAATTTGTATAGTGTGGGAAGGCAATGAAACGTCATTCATAATGTTCTACGAGAAAGAGAGTCTTAGCAGGAGCATGAGAGCTAGCTCCTGTATAGTGACTTCAGATTTCTTCAGCATATTTTCACGTCTATTGCAATATTAATCCATTCTATGCACCTAAATTCATTTTCCATTGATGTAAAACAGGTATATTTGCTGTATACAGTATTTATTCTTGCCTGCATTTTGTAGATAATTCATAAATTACTTTATCATAAACTCATAGTTTAGTAAAACTTTTTTTTTTTTTTTTTACCTCCCAAACAGGATAATTCAACAGTTAGATGTGTTTTTTGGGACTTTAATAAAAATGGTAAGTAGTTGAGATCACCCAAGATATCATGCTGTTCTCATAGAATGATAGAATGGTTTAGGTTGGAAGAGACCTTAAAGATCATCTAGTTCCAAACCCCCTGCCACGGGCAAGGACACCTTCTACTAGACCAGATTGCTCAAAGCCTCATCCAACCTGGCCCCTGCCCAGGGATGGGGCATCCACAGCTTCCCTGGGCAACCTGGTCCAGTGCCTCCCTACGCTCAGAGTGAAAAATTTCTTCCTGAGATCTAATCTAAATCTACCCTCTTCCAATTTGAAGCCATTACCCCTTGTCCTATCACTACATGCCTGCGTAAAAAGTCACTCTCCAGACTTCTTGTAGGCCCCTTTCAGATACCGGAAAGCTGCTATAAGGTCTCCCCGGAGCCTTCTCTTCTCCAGGCTGAACAAACCCAACTCTTTCAGCCTGTCCTCGTAGCAGAGGTGCTCCATCCCTCTGATCATCTTCGTGGCCCTCCTCTGGACCCGCTGCAACAGGTCCATGTCCTTCTTATCTTGGGGGCACCAGAGCTGGACGCAGTACTCTAGGTAGGGTCTCACGAGAGCAGAGTAGAGGGGCAGAATCACCTCCCTCGACCTGCTGGCCGTGCTTCTTTTGATGCAGCCCAGGATGCGGTTGGCCTCCTGGGCTGTGAGCGCACATTGCCAGCTCATGTTGAGCTTCTCATCTACCAACACCCCCAAGTCCCTCTCCTCAGGGCTGCTCTCAATCCAGTCTCTACCCAGCCTGTATTTGTGCATGAGATTGCCCTGACCCACGTGCAGGTCCTTGCACTTGGCCCACCTCTCAAGCCTGTCTAGGTCCCTCTGGATGGCATCCCTTCCCTCCAGTGTGTCAACTGCTCAACACAGCTTGGTGTCGTTGGCAAACTTGCTGAGGGTGCACTCAGTCCCAACATGCACGTCCGCCAACAAAGATGTTAAATCGTACCAGTCCCAGTACTGACCCCTGAGGAACACCACTTGTCACTTTTAGCGATGTTAATTCATGTTACTATAAATGAAGGCTTTCATAACAAAGCTGTTTTCTTTAACAGGTGGACATGGAGGCTGGTCACATGAAGGTTGCATAGTTAAAGAAAGCAGAGTAAATGAAACAGTCTGTTCATGCAACCACCTCACAAGCTTTGCAGTTTTGATGGTAATTATTTAAAAAATTACGCAGTCTTACCCTGATTCAAGAAAATGTTTAAGCATGTGTTATCTTTAGCAAATGAGGATTCAGTAAGCACATACCTTCTATGAAATACTACTGAGGTTCTATTCACTTCAGTATTAGTATATATAGCCATAAAATTAGTCATATGCTTAAGGTGCTTGTTGAATGGGAGCCCATGAGTTCCACTAAAGTAAAAAAATTCCTTAAGTGCTTATTAAACTCCAGGTTTTACATTTAGGCAGTTGTTTATATTGCGGGAAGCAAAAATTAGGATAAATCAAATTTTAAAGAGGTTTTTAATCAAATGGGATTTCACAATTAGAATCATAGAATATCTCAAGTTGGACAGGACCCATAAGGATCATGGAGTCCAACTCCCTGCTCCTTGCAGGACTAGATTGGGTTTTCTCTTTTTCAGTTAACCTTTTATAAGATCCATAATGAAAATAACTGTTTCTTTTTTTTTTTTTTCCCAATTGCAGAAGGAAAGGTGTATTTTGGTTTTTTGATTTTTTTCCATTTAATAAACATGTTCTCTGAAATTCTGTTTCCTTTTTAGAACTTGTATGGAAATACTCCTTTGAATCCCACACAAGAATTGGTACTGACTTTTATATCCTATATAGGCTGTGGCCTCTCTGCCATTTTTCTTTCTGTTACTCTTGTGACCTACATAGCCTTTGAGTAAGTACCTGTTCAACTAAGCTCCCGTTATTCTTCAATTACGATTGCTTGTAGTCTTCACTGCAAAGTCCTTTCTGATAGTTATGGATTCTGTCACCGTAATAATGCACAAATTTGTCCAGTTTACCAGGAAGGTGTTGATTCAGTCTTCAGGAATATTAATCTTGTGGACAAGTGAATTAATCATGAGGGTCTATGCAGTAAGAAGTGAAGAAGTAGCACTCAACTATTTTATACTGGATTATCATAATAGAAGTGTGAAGGAATGTGTTTAAGATAAAACATGTATAGAGCAATGCAGAATGATAGCATTTTTAAACACATTTGTACTCTTTGTTGTTTGATGGAACGTTTTCTTACATTTGAGCCTTAACTATTGAATCCTCCATACTATGTTTTGGAAATCCCCCTGGAGGTTATTCAGCCTACATTTGTTCTCTCATTATCCTGTCATCAAGGACTTACTTGTCTCTATCAAGGCTTCAGAAGCCCAGTGAAAAGCTTCATCTAGCTTAGCTATAAGGAACACTCACATTTTGGTTTTTGGAAGTACTGTAACAAGGAGAAGTCCAACTACAATGTAAAAAAATAAAATCATGGTGCTAAACTCTAAGAATCCAAGTTATTGTTTGTATTTATGTAACCTTATTATAACAAACTTTATTCATACAGACCATTAATTTGCAAATCTTTTGTAAATTACTCTCTCCATGTATAAATGTAATATATGAAGCATTATGTATGAATGAAAAGATACAATTTTTTTTTCTTGGCATTTGTGCAGTGAGGACTACAAGAGGGGAAGTAACCCATGGAAAATTGATGTCATCTCACTAATTCGCTTTTTTAGGAAAATCCGGAGAGACTACCCCTCCAAAATCCTTATCCAGCTGTGTGCTGCATTACTTCTGCTCAACTTAGTTTTCCTCCTTGACTCATGGATCGCACTATATGATACACGAGGCCTATGCATTGCAGTTGCAGTATTTCTTCACTATTTCCTCTTGGTTTCCTTCACCTGGATGGGCCTAGAAGCTGTCCACATGTATCTGGCCCTTGTGAAAGTCTTTAATACATATGTACGGAAATACATTCTTAAATTTTGCATTGTTGGTTGGGGTATGTATTTTTTATTGGTTGTTGGTTTGGGTTTTTTTTTTCCTTTTGGATGCTAAATAGAGAAACCCTCTTATCAAGTATTTCAGTGAATGTGACACAGTTCAGAAATGAAAATGAAGCAGTCGTTAAATGTTATGACCTTGCAGTGACCAAGTATTCATTATCAGTAAACCTGATCCTATATAGTCCACCTGTCTGAGGTAGGGAACTCCCCCACTAACTGCAGAACTGAGGCTGCTGCAATGCAAATTGATAACAAATTTCCCTTGTGCAAGTACAATAGAACCAATTTTGAATGTGCATACTTCCATTTCCATTTACCAGATGGATGGAGTCAGTTCTGTTTGGAAATAAATGCCAAGTATATATATTCCATTTCTGGCATAGCACAGTTGGAAAGAAAAAGCAGCAAAACAGAGCTATCTGGGTAAAGGATGAAGAGATTCTGGACCCGATTATCCTCTCTGGCCACTTGAGTAAACACGAGTGAAGGCATTAAAATCAATAGAATTGTTTTCTTAAAACAGATGTAAGAAAGAAAATCAAGTATCGCATATTTGATGTTTTAAATCAGTTTGATGATGGTATTTGTTGCCTTATTCAGAAAAGTTTGGAGGTAGCTGTGGAGAATAATTCTTGTGTCTTTGCAAGCTATGCTCCTGAGCAGTTTGAATGCTCCAGTTTTTAGATTCTTTCAGACAGCTAGTAGTCAACAGAATTCAACAGACAAATTTCAGAAACAAGTTGCAGATTTCACAGAAAAATATAATAATTTCAAGTCATCATAATACTGTCTTTATTGTGATTTTCACTTGTGTGTTTGCTCATAATCTTTTAGGGTTACCAGCAGTAGTTGTGTGCATTGTGTTGGCAGTATCACCAGATAATTATGGACTTATAACCACTGGAAGGGTTTCAGTAAACAGACCTGATGAATTGTGAGTTAAAGGGAGGTGCTTTTTGGGGGGTGGGTGGGAGGGAGGTCGTATGAAATTGGTTTTCTTTAAAGGTGGGGAAGGGAAGGAAGCAATGGGAGAGCTTTGAAATGGTATAGCTCTACAGTATGCCATGTGTTTTGTGGTTATTGCCTATATGAAAGCTCTTACCCTTTGGCCAAAAATATACTTTTTACTAAAGAGGCAAAAATAGTTTGCAACAAACCCCACCTTTATCTCGTATTTATTTTACTTAATTTCTGTTTCTGATAATGGTTGACAGACTGTTCTTGTGTTCTAGTTGCTGGATTAAAAATAGAATTGTCTTCTATATTACTGCTGTGGGATACTTTTGCCTGATCTTCCTGATCAATATCAGCATGTTCATTGTTGTGCTGATCCAGCTCTGTCGTATCAAAAAGAAAAAACAACTTGGTGCTCAAAGAAAAACCAGTATTCAAGACCTTAGGAGTGTTGCTGGCCTCACATTCTTGTTGGGAATTACTTGGGGATTTGCTTTCTTCACCGTAAATGAGGTATTTACTTACCTCTTTACCATTTTCAACACTTTGCAAGGTAAGTTTATCCTTCATGTGACAGACCATTGCATACAATATAAAGAACAAAACATTTGGAAATGGCATTTTCTTGATTCAGCAATAAAGATGTAATTTTGATACGTGCTTTAACCTGTTAATTAAATTAGAGATGATACTGCCTTACTGTAATCTTAAGTTACATTTATGTTACAGTAAGGTACAGGAAAGCTAGCTACTATTTATATGTATAGTGTATTTATAAATACTGTTAGTTTTTAAATGTATGAAAACCAGACACCACTGGAAGTGACTGTATTTCTCTAGTCAACAGATCAATTGTAAATACTCAGTTACTGTAAGTGTTCACATAATAATGCAATTAATGTAGTGAAAACTGTATCATTTCTCCACTTACCCCTAAGGCTTAGGGGTGAGGTGTGACATTCAACAAAGGGCCATTGAGACAGGCAAGGCTGCAACACCTAAAAGTCAGTGGTCTAACTCTTAAACATAGGCTTTAGTACTTAAGAACATATAGGAAGTAGATATGAAGGCATGCAGCTTTGCAAAGCCCAGGATGCTACTGGACATATCCAAAAGCAGAGTTTGAGAGGCTGCAAAAGCTTTCATATAAATATGAGGTACCGCAGGTGCCTACAGTTACCTAAGTATACCTGAATTGCCCTACTGAAGTTTGGATCCAAACCTCTGCTTAAATGGCACTTTGACTGACTGGCTGGCTGATTTCCCAGAGAGACTAAAGCAATGAAAATTGTAGTTCAGTGTATATACCCCTTTCCCTATTTGCTATGTTGATTTTGAGTACCTTACTCTTTGGTAACTTGAGGGGTTGAACCCACATCTTCCCAGGTCTTGCATGGGATTGTGTTCAACTAACACAAGACTAGATTTTGTGTGGTCAGAATAATCTGGTATGTGAAAGTAAGCACCCTTTTTACTCAGTTTTAAGTTAGGTGCTGGGCAGATTTTCATATTAGAAGTAATACAGGTGTATAAATTGTATTGACTTTAATTAAGCTTATGCCAGTGTTGCAAACTGTATTTGAAAATGGCGTAGAACCATCTATACTGTCACTCCAGTCTTCAAAAAGGGCAAGAAGGAAGACCCAGGAAACTACAGGCCGCTCAGCCCCACCTCCATCCCTGGAAAGATGATGGAACAGCTCATTCTGGGCATCATCTCAAAGCATCTGGAGGAAAAGAAGGTTATCAGAAGTAGTCAACATGGATCCACGAAGGGGAAATCATGTCTGACTAATGTGATGGCCTTCTACGATGGTGTGACTGGACGGATAGATGAGGGGAGGGCAGTGGACGTTGTCTACCTTGACTTCAGCAAGGCTTCTGACAATGTCTCCTCATAGGCAAGCTTAGGAAGTGTGGGTTGGATGNAGAAGAGCATGACAAGCAGGTTGAGGGAGGTCATCTTCCCTTTTTACTCTGCCCTGGTGAGGCTGCATCTGGAGTACTGTGTCCAGTTCTGGGCTCCCCGGTTCAAGAAGGACAGGGAACTGCTGGAGAGCGTACAGCAGAGGCCTACAAAGATGAGTAGGGGACTGGAACATCTTTCTTATGAGGAAAGGCTGAGGGACTTTGGTCTCTTTAGTCTGGAGAAGAGAAGGCTCAGAGGGGATCTCATCAATGCTTATAAATACTTAAAGCGGGGGGTGCTGGGAGGAGGGCACCAGCCTTTTTGCAGTGGTGCCCAGTGATAGGACAGGAGGTAATGGGCACAAACTTGGACATGGGAAGTTCCACCTAAACATGAGGAGGAACTTCTTTACTTTGAGGGTGGCAGAGCACTGGAACAGGCTGCCCAGAGAGGTGGTGGAGTCTCTGGAGACATTCAAAACCTGCCTGGACACCATCCTGTGCAACCTGCTCTAGGTGACCCTGCTCTGGCAGGGTGGTTGGACTAGATGATTTCCAGAGGTCCCTGCCAACCCTAGTGATACTGTGATCTGTGTAGAGCAACACTTCATTACATTCAAAAATTCATTCTAAAAGATAAAGTTAAGAAAGATAATTAAGCAAAGAAAGATGTGAGTAATCTCTTTGAATGGGCTTTTACATGCCTAACTAGCCTTAAAAGCAGCATAAACATAACATACATGCACATCTGCACCAGTCTGATCATTTACTTTTCCTTCATGTTATTTTCTATTCATTGTAAACCTAACATCTGTTCTCAGGGACACATTGCAGCTGGAAAATTGTGCTAAGACTGAGTGCCACTTCTCCTTAAAGGGGGACAATGACAATGGACTTTTAAGCAGTGAAAGTTAGGTCCCACCCTGTGTCAGTTAGAACTGAATGAGAAGCAGACAATGAGTCTGTAATGTGGCACTGGCAAGAGACAGGGATGAGCCCCATTCCTTCTAGAAAATACTTGGTTCTGAATTTGTGGTAAAGGGGATACTGTTTATTGCTATTTTAGATATGTTATTTTCTTTGTATGAACTCTCAAAATTTTGTAGCATTGCTGGTTCTGTTACAGTTGGTAGTTAACAGCTTAGCTGCCAATATTTTATTGGGTTAGGGTCACACCATGTGCTAACAGCTGTGTAGACTGACAGTGTTGTATCATACCCTCTGTTTGACATTGCTTTGAATTCTTTTCCAAAAGTATTAAGTAAATTTGAGGATCCACAGAATTTTTCACTTCTTATTTGATAAGAGGAAACTTCATGCACTTTGCGGGTTTGGTTATATTTGTTTTTCTTGCATTTGTGTGTATGATTCCTCTCATCTATGTAAGGGAAAAGTACTCTTCAGTGTTCAGAGGTGTAAACATTTTCACCAGAGAAAGGTGTCACTACTTTTGATTAGAAATTTAAAAGAAATGAAAGAAAACCAAAACATTGTTCATTAAGAAGTAGCAAAAGTCAATTTTTCAACATTCTTTAATGTAACTGCTTTGCAGGGTTCTTCATTTTTGTCTTCTATTGTGTAACAAAGGAGAACGTCCGTAAACAGTGGAGAAGATATCTCTGTTGTGGGAAATTCAGGCTGGCTGAAAACTCTGGTAAATATGATT
>VYXH01011407.1:372697-415462 GCA_013397275.1 Burhinus bistriatus | reverse complement strand
AAAAAAAGGGCGTGTAAAGCATTTCAGTCAAATATGCATTTTTTTTACCTTTGGCAGGACATTAGTAGGGGGTGTGAACGTTGTCACTTTTGAATGTTGTTTGTAACAACTGATGAGGCTGGCCCTGCGAGGGTGTCACTGGTCTGTTTTATTCCTGCAGAACGTTGTGAAGCTAATGCGGGGACTCCTACAGTGCATGATGAGACAGGTAATGTCATCGGTATGAGTTGAATTAGTACATATGGTACTTACAAAGCATTTCATCCAAAGCATGTGTTTCTTGTGTTTTTTCTGTAGACTGATTTTTTTTTTTGCGCGCATGTGTAGATGGTGGTGTGGGGAGCCTTTTTAAAATTTTTGAGTAAAACGTTGATCTTACTTGCACCTTTTTGAGATTGTGCTTGTAGCAAATCACAGTTTTGCCTTTGCAAACTGATTTTCACCAAGATGCATACCTGCAACTAAGATCTGAACTCAGGAAGGTAATTTTATCTTACTCTTTCCCAAAGAGATGTGGATTTAGCTGGAGCCTAAAGGTAGAGTTCTGTTTAAGCACTCTGATCAGTCAAAACACACTGAAGTGAGGTAACAGGAATTAGGACCTCAAGTTTCTTCTCACCTAAGAAAAGTTGTTCATTTTGAAATAGTTTGGAAAATTTCTTCTGAAATGTTTCAGGTTTGAGATTTGTGGTGTTTTTTAGGTAGATAAGGTAGAGAAGTTCAAACGCACACAGAGTACCAAAGACTGCCTACATGCCAAGTATAACTCTGCAACTTGTGCCACAGTGGTTGGGGACGATCAGTGGGGGCATCTACAAGTGGATGCAACTTCCCTTTACCTGCTCTTCTTGGCACAAATGACTGCATCAGGTAAGCAGAAGATATTTTAGCCTTGACTATTGTTGCAGTCTTTTTCTATTCTAGCTTTCATTTAAAAAGGAAAAAAAGTTGTAACTAGCTTCAAAGACCATTACATAATTATTACTCAGAAGAAAGTGATATTTCTCTGGAAAAGAGATATGACTTTGTTAGGATTTCATATTTATAGTAACTGGCAGTGTCCATTCCCGTTATGTTTGTTGGCATACAAATACACGAGTGATGTGGTTTAACACCAACTGGCAGCTAGGACCGTGCAGCTGCTCACTCGCTCCCCCCAGCTGGTATAGGGGAGAGAATCATAAGGTAAAAGTGAGGAAAAAACTTGTGGGTTGAGATAAAGACAGTTTAATAGGTAGAGCAAAAGCCATGCATGCAAGCAAAGCAAAACGAGGAATTCATTCACTGCTTCCTGTCAGCAGGCAGATGTTCAGCCATCTCCAGGAAGGCAGGGCTCCATCACGCCTAATGGTTACTGGGGAAGACAAATGCCATGACTCTGAATGTCTCCCCCTTCCTTCTTCTTCCCTCAGCTTTATATACTGAGCATGATGCCACATGGTATGGAACATCCCTTTGGTCAGTTGGGGTCAGCTGTCCCAGCTGTGTCTCCTCCCAGCTTCTTGTGCACTCCCATCCTACTCACTGGCCTGGTGGTGTGAGGAGCAGAAAAGGCCTTGACTGCTTAGCAACAACTGAAAACATTAGTGTGCTACCAACACTATTCTCATTCCAAATCCAAAACATAGCATGCTACCAGCTGCTAGCAAGAAAGTTAAGCCCATCCCAGCCAAAACCATTACAATCAGATATTCAGAGTCATGTAGAGTTTCATGTTTGAAGGCTGTGTAGGGTGTCCTAATGGACAACCAGGTTTCTTCAGAGAGTGGTGACATAGAGTCAGGTGCCACTAGTGCCATCTATGTTCCTCTTCCTGCTGGCGCTGTTTTATGTTGTGCTTTTCTGAACTGTACTCCACCCTTGAGGATAAGGTTTTGTTTCCTTATGTCTTTTTCTGTCCTCAGAGCCCCTTGCAATTGCCCCCTGCAGAGCAGATGCTTCGTTGTTCTGGTGGTCCCTCAACAGAGCACTAAGCAGGCAGGGGGGTGGGCAGCTGCAGGAATTGGGATGCACTGCTCTCGAGAGCCAGAGCTGGCTCAGATGTCTCTGCTTTGTACTCACTGTGTCTGAATGCCACCGTCCCAGGTGTGGGTTTTAGTTGGTCTTTGAAACAGTATGTATTGATGGCATTTGAAGTATTTTATCATTAGCAAGTATTGAGGCTTGCTGCCTGATCTTTTGAAATTAGCATGAATTTTTCTGTTGATTTCAGCAGGCAATAGGTGGTAGCAAATAAACAAAAGCAAGAAACTCACTGAAGAATAAATAGTTCAGTTCTGATACAGCATAATTACTCTCTTGCCTTCTTTTAATCAGGGTTACGTATTATCTTCACCCTCGATGAAGTTACCTTTATTCAGAATCTTGTTTTTTATATAGAAGCTGCCTACAAAGTTGCTGTAAGTAGTTATTTATATGTAAATCACCTGAACACTGCTCAGATGTGGGTGGAAAATTATTTATTCATGGAGAAGGAAAATACGGGCTTCTTTTTCTATGAGAAGATATCAGAACCTGTCAGTACTTTACATTGTGAACGGCATCTTTGGAGATGGTGGGAGGGCTCTGGAGGATTTACTGCTACCTGGGTGAGGTATACTTGTTCTGTCATAATAATAGTTTTTCTTTATTGATAATTAATAATATTTCCTGATGTGTCATTAAAATCTTAAGAGCCTTTCTAAAAAGGGCAAAGTGTTAACAAGCTTTTTGGAAAGTGATGAGATGAAGGGGCGCAGAAGGAAGGATAAAGGGCTTTGTGCATTCTGTGAAGACAGTAATTCGTGACTGTAGACCTGATCCTGCTGGGGTATATTTTTATGTGCTGCTCTTTGAACATGAGGAGGGGGTCTTTGGAGACTTGGAGCTGCTTTTTTTTTTTTGGCAAGTGAAATAATTTCATGCAGTGGTCTGATTTTATTTTGGGGCGATGGGGGAAAGCATTGTTTTTGTATGTGATCGTGCCAATTTTTTCTTGCAGGATTATGGAATTTGGGAACGTGGTGATAAGACAAACCAGGGCATCCCTGAACTGAACGCAAGCTCCGTAGGGATGGCCAAAGTGAGAATGTCTTCCTGACACCTCCTTCGTGGCTGTTCTGTCATGCTGAAGGGCTCTGACAAACCTGATGGCTTCCTTTGCATAGTCATCTTGGCCACTGCGATAGTTAACTGATTGTATATGATTTTTTGTTTGGGTGTGAATGAGTATTTTTCAGTGTGAATCCTTGTGATAATGTCTTTCATTGAAGGACCGCAGCACAGTTGTTCCAGGTATTGCAAGGGTATGGGATTCATTGAGGCATGAATCTGATAGATTCAGTGAGGTGCAGGCTCATAACATGGCCACTGGTTTTCTGTCCCTCTTTCTTAGTTTTCCAGCCCCGGAATATATGCGATGTTATCATGGTAAGATTAAGTCAGATGTAAATTCTGGCAAACAGCAGAATATCAGTCTAAGAAATTATTCACAAGTAATTTAGAGAGAAAAATGAGTAAAGATGTACTTAAAAGAAAGCGGATATTTCTGGTTCCCCTATAGCACAAGGTCACGGAGGTGCTAAATGAAGTTCAGGAGGCCATAAATGTAAATGTGTAATTGACAACTACCTTTTTACATGGTGTCTGGGGAACTGACAGAAGCCAAATATCAATAAGGTCAAAGGTGTAGTTGCATTTCAGCAGGATTTATTAGTTACCAAGATCTTGTGTGACTGCAAGAGGGAGAAACTGCTGGTCTTGGCCACAGTTCAAATAGTCATGGGGCAGTTTCCATGGGGGAGGTTGTTCCTTAGATGTCCAGTAGGATTATTTTTTGCACTGAACAGTCTGGCGTGGGTTGCTGTGGTCTCTGCGCGACTTCTGGGCGCACTGATGTCAGGATGATCTGCAGGACCTGCTGCACAGCTTTGCTTCTCTGTGGCTCTGAGTTCAATAAAAGTGCTGTTTGGGGTGGGGACTCGGGGGGGCCACACTGAAGGCCCTGCTGCAGAGGCTGAGTTAAATGATATTTTTCTTAATCTGCCTCAGGAATTCTGCCTTTTAACATTTCTCTTGTGTATCTGCCTTGTGTGGTTACCCATGGCAGCAGTACAGCACAAAGCATATGCCTTTCAGTGGATCTCAGTGCCTTTTCTGCACCGTTAAGACTGCCCATGGTCCCAGCTACCAATTCCTCAATGGGGCTTTCTGCTGCTATCAGAACAGCTGCTGCTCTAGTGCTCAGCTAGAGAGAGGGCTCTGCAGAGCCAGTAAACCCATGTTTGTGTTGGAACAAGAAAAATACCCTTGCCCCTCTACGGAGAGATAAGGCTAGCTGCGCTGTGCAATCCTTCCTTTGTCAGAGATTGACATGACCATGAAGCTGCAGGACAAAAACGGGCATGGAGCAACATTGAGTGCTACTGCAACTCTGTAGATACGCATTTCAGAGGAAGGCTCTGCTAGCCTGGCTCTGGCTGTCAGGTCCTTGCTGTCTTCCTGCCACATTCCCTGTGCAGTGCTGTACACCCTGCTTCTTCAAAGCCAGGTTTTGTAGCCTGCTACATTAAAGCAGGAATGCCCAAATGGAGTCAGTGGTTGAGCTGCTAGTGTCTTCACCAGGCAAATATGTTATGGCCAAGAGGTATGAGATGTGGCAACTAACCTGTTGACATGGAGCATGCCGTGCCTCGGTTGGCTGTGGAGAGATCAGATGTCTCGTTTCTCTTTCCCTGAGGAAGCAATAGTAGAGATGGCGATGTTCTCTGGGCACTGGCCTCTGCTGATTCTGGGGTGCCTTGAAGAAGTCTTCCTCTTAGAACAGCCCTTCAGGCAGGAGGAGTGAAAGGCCACTGAACATGGGGGTTATTTTGGAATATAGTACAGGAGAAGCATTTATCACTAAGTACTTTAGATATTATTTCAGTGGAAGCCCTGCTCCCCATTGCTTTGCATTGTCTTTAAATTGTAAGAAGGGTCACCAGCACACCAGTCCTGTATCATACTAGCAGAAAGACAGAAATATTGACTTTTTCTAAAATATTGCCAAGGTTCCCTTTAAAGATGAAAAAATGTCTGTGAAGCAAACTTCTGTCCTGCGTCATTTCCTTCAAAGGATAAGCATAGGTGCTAGGCTGTATACTTGGCTTAAAAGGTATTTAAAGGTTTTGGGTTGTTGTTTGGGTTTTTTTGAAGGCTGCTTTGGAAGCAATCGATGAACTAGATCTTTTTGGAGCTCATGGAGGACACAAATCGGTGATTCATGTTCTTCCTGACGAAGTAGAACATTGTCAGGTAAAACTTAGTCTTCTGTTTCCTTTGCTAGGGGAAACCCCAACACCGTCTCCCTTTTGTTTTTAAATGAAATGTTGATTAACCAAATCAAGAACTTAATGTAATAAGTATGGCTTCAGTCTGCGCTGTTCACACTGTTTCTAGTAGATCATGTGAAAGTGAGTGGTGTGAAGCAGTCTTGTACTAACTCAGAAATAATTATACAGTGAGTTCTCTGTTGGTTTGCAAATAGTATAGTCTATTCCATATTACACTTGACATAGTCTTTTGAAGTAGGTAAATTGTTTACATCCCTCTCTTCTGTTCCTGTTTTGCTCAGTCTATTCTATACTCCATGTTGCCAAGGGCATCCACTTCAAAGGAGATAGATGCTGGCCTTCTCTCTATTATTTCTTACCCGGCTTTTGCAGTGGAGGATCTCAACCTTGTTAATGTGACCAAGAGTGAAATCATATCCAAATTGCAGGTAAGGATTTCCTTTATTTTTATTTTCCACAGGGAAAGAGAAGGAGAACCTCCCTTTCTTAATCAAAAATCCCAATTAAACAAGGGTTGCCAGACTTGGTGCATCTGTGCATGGAAGAGAGGGAGGAAAATCCCTAAGTGACACTTAAAATTCAGCACATACTTTTATGCTGATATTAGTCTGTGAGGAAGAACAATATGTGAAGTTTTCTGTAATTTTGTCTGTTTTTACAGGGCCGCTATGGCTGCTGTCGCTTTCTCCGAGATGGTTACAAGACACCCAGAGAGGTACTTCTGATATATATTTTCAATAGACATTAGGAAGAATTTTATCTCTTGTTTATAGACACTTTTTGTCTCATTTACGTGAAGGGGTGGAGTTCTGTATCGCTGTTAAGACATCTTAGTGGATTTGGAGGTAATCCAGGTTATCCACCCTAGAAATGACACATATCTGAAGGAGGCTAAGGGTTTGAAAACCATTTATTAAGGACAGAACTTAATTCATAATTCTGTGAGAAATGAACCCTTAGATATGCTTATGGTGCCTAAACAGAAGCAGTATCTCTGAGGCATCCCAGAATATCTTTGAACTGAGGCAGAGTCAGGATTATTTGGGTGACACTTAGATTCTAACACTAGGAAGGGTCGATTTGTCTAGGGATCTATTAAATGAGTTTGAGACTGAATGTGAAAAAGAAGTTGAGACTGTGTGGAAACTCTGGTATTTTTACTGTTTTTTTCGTTTTAATTACTTGTATAAAATAGGCTGCCATTATGATTGGAATATGAGTGACTAATTTAGCACTGTGACTAAATGAGTATGATTGAATTTCTAGGATCCAAGCAGGCTGCACTATGATCCTGCTGAGCTCAAGCTCTTTGAGAATATTGAATGTGAGTGGCCGGTATTCTGGACATACTTCCTAATTGATGGAGTATTTAACGAGGACAAAATTCAGGTAAGGAAAGAAGAAGTTACTTTCAACGGAAATGCAAAGCCATTTAGCCACAGTATTTTGTAGTTTTCTCCATGTTTATTTTGAGTATCAGTTGGATAACCTTATCAGCTGGATGGGAATAGTCTTCAGCCAATCTCACCTTCCTGGGGAGTTCATGAAGTGGTAGAGGCTGTGGTGTTGTGCACACTGGGACCTCATTGCCTTCTTTCTACCAGGTTGAGTGGCTCTGTTAGCTGGTAGGGTCAAACTGAGCTGAACGGCGTTTATTTCCCTGGTTCTGTCTTATCACCAACATTGATGCCGCTTTCCCAATTACGTCAAGATGAGACCAGGTTCTTTTTCCCTCAACCTCTGTAGCTTGGCTGCTGAGAATAACATTCATAGTACTTTCAGTCCTTTTGTACATTCAGGGAAATTTGGGGTTGGATTATGAGGAACTATTTCATTTTCACTAATGTCCTAAGTTATTTCATGCCTTTACTGTGTCAAGCATCCAGCAATCAGGGCAACTAAATTGATTGTAGCCCTCCAAAGGTTACAGTGGCACCTGGAGAGTATTAGTCAATTAGAGTGACAAGTAGCCAGGACTAAATGTATTCATACCAAGACTTCTGTAGATTGGTGGCTTCAAGGAAGTAAAAAATACATGTGATTTTAAAATCGCCTAGTATGCAGAGGGGCAGGAGATCGCTAAACATAACCCCTTAAAAAATAAAATGGCATCAGAAACAAACCAGAGACTTTCAGACCAGAAAGCCCTCTTTCTGTACCAGATGTACATCAAGTGAAATACTTACTGACACTAGAAATGTAAGTTGCTTTCCTGAATGCAGTAAAAATAGTCTGGTGGAGAGAGAAATGGCATTATTTCGTGAAGGGGAAAATCAAGAAGTTTACTGCAACTTCAGTCATGTCAATAAAATAGCACTTCACAAAGCAGTCTGTAGAATTTAGTTGGATTATCTGGGATGATATGTACCTGATTGCCTTTATGGTGTGCAGACAGGCTATGCTAACGCATGGTCAGACTGGGCAATTGCTCCCAGTTCCCACTGTGTAAACGTAGCTGAATGATTGATTGAGACACTCAGGTGAGTGTCTAGTCTTCGCCAATTACTGCTACAAACAAGTGGTTGCAACAGCAGCAAGTGTTAGAAAAATAAGCACCCTGAGGAATCAAAAAGAGTGGAGAAAGACAGGATGCTGAAATAATGTGCCATAATATGAACCTGTGGGTACCTTACCTTGTGTATTCCACTGTACTCCGAAAGGGATTGCAGAAATAGGATTTCAGAGGCAGATGCTGGTAGTGCTTGAAAACAGCTTCCCTGTAAGTAAAAACCTGGAATGGGATAGTTAGAAGTGGAACAAAATAAGGGGTCTGGCAAAAAGAATATTAAATGTTCTTTATTTTGTATCAGTCTGGTATTCCTGTTCATAATATATTGTCTAACAACACAAGAATGAGGGGATTTTCTGTTCAGTTAATGTAGTTATTTTTAAACAGTTTAAATCTATTTTAAGTTTTCCATGGGGCAAATTTTTAAGCAAATCAGTTAAGAGAAACTGATTTCCCGATCCTGCAAAGCAGAATTCAGAAAATCATAGACAAATGTGCATCTTACAGTTTTATGGATGTTTGCAGTCCTAACATCCATTTCATTGCATTGTCATCCGTTGAAAATTTCATGTAGGATTTGCTCCTGTGACTTCTTGATAGGAATTTGTTAGAAGTTTTGTACTGCAGTGGTGTGTTATAGATTAAAGATGTGTGTTCATGGTTCTGAGGCTGATAATACTGATATGCTGGAACAGTCTCTGAGAATCTGAACCCTGATCTTCCATCAGCAAGTCATTAATCCCTCCCCCCCCCCTTTTTTTTTAAATGAACTTTCAGCAGAAAAGTACTGTTGGAAAGTACTAAAACTTTAACTTTGCTGTTTCAGGTTTGCTGACTGTAAGGTGAATTTTCACTCTTTTAAAAATATTTCAGGTACAAGAATATAGAGAGGCTCTGGAAGGAATACTTATTAGAGAGAAGAACGGAATAGTGCTAATGCCTGAACTGTATGCAGTCCCTCCAGAGAAGGTATTGTGAAAATGCAGCATCCACTTCAGTATGCAAAGAGTAGATATCAAGATGAATGTCAGTTTCATAGTTTTCCTGTAGCTGATAAATCTAAACCAGCAATAAAAAAATGACTACTGCACATTATTTAAAAACTAAGAGACTTCTCACAGCTCCTGCTGAGAAATCAACAATCTGAGTGCCAATGGAAATACTAGAGCAGGTCTAAAGTTTTAAATCCTCATAGTAAGACATATATTTAAAAGTGCTGATGCTGACTTAGGAACAGAAGCTCAAAGAAGAAATAAAGCACAAACTGTCCTGCCTGTCTAGTCTGTTGATTGATTGTGCTCTTTCCTTTCCAGAGCTTGTATGTGAGAAGGAAACAGGTTTCAGATGGATTAGGGTTTGGGCTGGGGTTTTTGTTTGGTTTGTTTTGTTGTTCCCCCCGCCCCATTTTTGCTGTTACTGTTTACCTGATTCTCCCATTGTAACAGAAATTCAAATGAGCTTACGTGCTCTTCCATGCTATCTGCCTTTGTGTCCCTCTCCGACAACTTTTTCTCCCACTCCAGACTTCTCAGCCCTCACTCACTAAGGGTGGAGAGCCTCCTGGGTTGGTCTGAGTTTGGGCAGGGAGTGTCGACAGCTGGTGTCTTGCTCACAGATCTGAGGTGGAAACTCTGAATTGCCTTCCTAGTGGGAACAAGCATGTAAGAGTTGAGAGCCTTCTTGTGAATTTTGATATGATGATGATCTGATGAATGTGCCAAATAAGCAGTGTAGACTTTGCCTGTCATTTATAAATTTTAAAATGGCTAGGGTAAAGATGTTACCTAGGAGGGTTTTTCCCCCGCCCTCAATAGATCTGTATACTGCAAAACCAAGGCAGTTTTTCTTTTTCTAATTTAGCAAGAGTCTACTCTTAATTTTTCCATTGACCATTGTTACTAACACAGGAAAGGTGGAATAGTGTTCTTTTTTGGAAAGTACCTTTACTTCAGGAAGCTAGGCAGACATCAGCAAAGTCCAAGTGTTATCTTGCAAGGGGTTGGAAAAGAGAAGCACAGTTACCTACAAGCTGCCCAAAGGGAAGGCAGCAAAGGCATGGTGAGAAGAAAGGGGAAGTGCTAACACCAAAGCTTTAATTGCAGGTGGAGTCTCCATTCAACCTCCAGCTTTGAAGGGTGGGGCAGTGTATGAAAAGGAAGCATAGTTCTTGTCTCAGACAATGCACGGCCTTAAAAGTAAAACCAAGAGATCTCGATGTCAGTAATAATGGCAGGTTAGAAAGGGTAGATGATAGACCATATTTTTTCAAATACTTCCATGTTACTGATTGTTTTTCACAACTTTAGGGTAATTTTTCTTGCTTATGCGTTTGTTTTCAGGTGGACGAGGAGTATGAAAATCCTCACTCAGTGGATCGTGTCCCAGTGGGAAAGTTGCCTCATCTTTGGGGCCAGTCATTGTATGTCCTTAGCTGCCTGTTAGCAGAGGTAATTGTTTCTTGTATAGTAGGTGAGCTTGTATTTCATTTTGTTTTGACATGACTTGGGCTTTAAGTACATTTTGGTTGACAGATAGGGGAGAATCTGTTTTCCTGTAGAAACGTGTACATGAACCATGGAGGGGTGACTCTGAGCTTTCAGGACCTTTTTTTATATATATATAGATACGCAACTGTCTGTTTCTAATCAAGGTAAATAAGTTGTCAGATGGACTGGATATATGGTTAGGCTAGAGGAATGTGCCCAGGCTGACTTGACTGTCCCAGATTTTGCACTGTTTCAGTTCCACTAGCCTAGTTCCACTAGCCTATGCCTTACTCTGCGGCATAAAGTGCCTATGGAGTTGTCCCATATTAGCCATGGACTTTTTAAAGGAACCACTAAATATCCCTGTGGAGCTATAAAAAGAATCACTGGCCTGGTGAAATTATGTCAGTTGCTGCAACTCTAAAATAGAAATTATGGACATGCAGATTGTGTCAGTCATAACTGTTTTATTGTTGTTCTGTAAAGTATCGCAGCCATTTTTTTTTCCTGAATGTACTACTTAGTGGATGCAGTAGAGAAACCAGGCTTTTAGTTCTGCTGTCCTGATAAAGTATCAAAATTGGTTAAGATTTCTTGTAGATGTCATCAGAAACCTTTTACTTAATTCTGTTTGTTTCCTTTCTTTTTTCTTTCTTTTGCATTTATTCTAGGGATTTCTTGCTGCAGGTGAGATTGATCCTTTAAACAGGAGATTTTCCACTGGATTTAAACCTGATGTTGTGGTACAAGGTAAGGGAGTTTTTTTGAACCTTCTGGGTGAATTGGATCATGTGATGGCAAAGTCCCAATTTACAGGAGAGAAGACAGACATGTTTAAAAACATGCGTAATTTTGCATGGGATGTGGATGCTTTGGTGTTACTGTAA
The DNA here is from genome assembly GCA_013397275.1 of Burhinus bistriatus. Lineage (NCBI taxonomy): Eukaryota > Metazoa > Chordata > Aves > Charadriiformes > Burhinidae > Burhinus > Burhinus bistriatus. The sequence goes on along the minus strand of VYXH01011407.1, from coordinate 404,268 downwards.
GAAGGAGAAAGGCATTGTTTGCCTAGCTGTGATTTTCCCAGAGGGAAGATCAGGTTTAACAAACTTTTCAAAAGTACTTATTAAAATTTTAAGACTGGTCAGGGACTGGAGAGTGGCAAAATTAATCTTACAGTGAAAAGTAAAATCTTGGCAGATTCTAGCAAGAAGGGGCAGGAGACCAGTCAGTTTAGTTAGGTTTCTGTGCAGCCTCCTTTCAGAGGAACCAAAGACCAATGAGTGGGGCAGATATCCATACACAGAGGTGAGGCAGCCAGACTTAGAGCTATTTTTTGGCTACTGCAGTGCAGTGGCTTCTTTTGTCAATGCAGGAACAGCCAAACCCAGAAAATTAAGCAGAGGGCAAACACCAGCTGATCAGGACTTAAAGGCTTTTCAAGGGCCTGTACTGCTCTGGAAAAGCAACCAGCTCATTTATCAGGAGCAGCCTTTGTCAATGATACTGTGACATGGGCGGATGCTTGCTTACCCCTGTTGGTGTCTCACAGGGGTGGCATTTTGCTGTTCTGAAGTTCTTAATTTCTAGTAGAAATATAAATGCTTATGTCTAGCATTCTTTGACAAGTATTTATGATGCAAAGAAGAAAACTTAATTATTAGTCCCAAACCAATAAGCCAGCTAACATAAGCAACACCTCAAGCAGGGTAAGAGGTTGGATCAAGGCCTAGATTGTAAATTCCTCTGATTTTGGGACCGTTTTTTTCCTGCCTCTGCCATTTTATGGCCTCTGTAACATTTATTGCTATATAGGTAACAGCATCTGTTCCCCATTGACTCAGCTGTGTTGTTATAGTGTGCTGTATTAAAACAATAAAAATTTTCCGGTTGCGTTTCCCCTTGTTTTTTGGGGCAAAAGGACCATCTGCTGAAAGAGACTGCATGATCCAAGCTAGTGGAACCGAAAGAAATCTACAGAAACTGACAAAGCCCCAGAGAACCTAGTCTAACCTCAGAGCTGACCCTGCTTTGAGCTGGAGGTTGGAGTAGAGACCTTGTGAGGACCCTTCTGACTTGAATTACCCTGTGGTCCAAAGTGGACAAGGATGGCAAGATCTGTTGAGAAGCAGAGAGCCAAAAGCTGTCTGACACCCTCTTACAATCCCTTTTGATCTCACAGGCTCATAAGTTAAGAAACAAGTGAGGCCTTTGTGCATTTTTAGTCAACTATGCATTAGTTGAGAGGTGACAGTAGAGACAGCCAGTTAAAAAGAACTTTGGTTCTTACTAGTCTTTTTGTTTTCTGTTATGCAGTAACTGTTTTGGCAGAATCTAATCAGATTAAGAATCTCTTGCAAGACCGTGGAATCAATGTTGAGAGCATTGCTGATATCCATCCGCTTAGAGTGCAGCCGGCTCGCATCCTGAGTAACCTCTACACCATGCTGGGTAGGTATTTGAACATGGAAACCTCTCTCTACTGCTCTGCCAGGTATTTTTCAAGGGTGGTGTTTTGCTTTTTTGTTTCCCTTGCTTCGCACTTTCTCAACTTTGATTTAGTTTCTTTTATTTAAATCAATGTCTTTGATGTAAAAAAAAAAAAAAAAAGGCATTTGCACAAAGAACCTTAACAAAATTAGAACTTTGGTCTTAAACAAGGAACTCCAACAGGAAAAAAAAAAATTGCCTCATTAGAAAAGGTGACCAAAGTACAGGTTTCCCTGTACACTTGGAGTTAGGCAAGAACTGACTCTTCTTGTCCTGCAGGAACTACTTCCACAGAAAAACTGCCTTTAGTAAAGGGATTTTTTGTTGTTGTGCTGGGTTTTGTTGTTTTGGGGTTTTTTTTAAACAGGAAGTTTTTTGGAAGCATACAAAGTAATGGCACCTTCAAATAAATCTTAGAAAGTATGCCCTTTACATGGAGAAAGGAAATTGCATATGCTGCTTTTGGGAAAGAATTTGTCTTTTTAACACAATGAACTTTTAACAGATGAGACATTTGCAGGGCTTTGCTGAAGCTTACATTTATTTCATAATAATTCATAATAGCTTTTTCACTGGTGGGTGTGAGTAGGATGATTTAACACATTGGTGTATTGTTTTTAACAGTGACTTCTTTGGGAATATTCACAGTGCTATTTTTTCAGGCATGTGGTTGTTTGGCTCATATTCCTTGTCATATTCAAGTCAGCTCCTGGCTGCTGGAGCAAAGTGTGGATCATTTGCTGATAAGCTCCACTGAGAAAAGTGGAGCTTACTAGCCTGATGAAAAGAATGGAAATCTGTCTTTGCATTTGGATGTACTTTTTATTTGGATTTAGCCTTCTGTGGGCAAGAACTTTTAAGGTTCTACAGTGAAAGCACTGCAATTTCTGTTGTATACTGTTGTTGTATACTTTTTGAAAGGGCATACCTCCTGTCCTTCTTGGTGGGGAAGCTTTGGGTGCTGAGCAATGGCTATAATTAAAAGACCTGATCCCAAGCCAAAATTTTTATTTTTAATCAGGCCTTTGAAGAACTCTAGCTACTATATTGGTGGTTGCTACAAAACAGACCAGTCTGTAGCATCTCACTCTGTTATCTGTCTTCTGACTTGCTGATATGAATGAATTACATCTCCTTGTCTAAAATGGTTGTGGTAGAAAACCACACAGGAGACGTTAGGTGAGACTTTTTTTTAGAATCATCATAGAATCATTTAGGTTGGAAAAGACCTTTAAGATCATCTACTCCAACCATTGACCCTACTCTACCAGGTCTGCCACTAAACCATGTCTCTAAGCACCACATCTACACAACTTTTGAACACTTCTAGGGATGGTGACTCAACCACCTCCCTGGGCAGCCTGTTCCAATGTTTGATAACTCTTTCAGTGAAAATTTTTTTCCTAATGTCCAGCCTAAACCTCCCCTGGCGCAACTTGAATCCGTTTCCTCTTGTCCTGTTGCTAGTTACTTGGGAGAAGAGATCAGCTCCTATCTCACTACAACCTCCTTTCAGGTAGTTGTAGAGAGCAAGAAGGTCTCCCCTCAACCTTCTCTTCTCCAGACTAAACAATCCCAATTCCTTCAGCCGCTCCTCATAAGACATGTTCTCCAGACCCCTCACCCGGTTTGTTGCCCTTCTCTGGACACGCTCCAGCACCTCAATGTCCCTCCTATACTGTGGCGCCCAAAACTGAACGCAGTACTCAAGCTGCGGCCTTACCAGCGCTGAGTACAGGGGCACGATCACTTCCCTACTCCTGCTGGCCACAGTGTTCTTGATACAGGCCAAGATGCCACTGGCCTTCTTGGCTACCTGGGCACACTGCTGGCTCATGTTCAGCCAGCTGTCCACGAGGACCCCCAGATCCTTTTCTGCCAGGCAGCTTTCCAGCCACTCCTCCCCAAGCCTGTAGCGTTGCCTGGGGTTGTTGTGACTGAAGTGCAGGACCCGGCACTTGGCCTTGTTAAACCTCATGCAGTTGGCTTCAGCCCATTGATCCAGTCTGTCCAGATCTCTCTGCAGAGCCTTCCTACCCTCAAGCAGATCAACACTCCCGTTTAATTTGGTGCCATCTGCAAACTTACTGAGGGTGCACTCAATCCCCTCATCCGGATCATCAATAAAGATATTAAACAAGGCTGGCCCCAAAACTGAGCCCTGAGGAACACTGCTTGAGACCTGCCGCCAGCTGGATTTAACACCATTCACCACAACTCTCTGGGCTCGGACATCCAGCCAGTTTTCAATCCAGCGAAGAGTACACCTGCCTAAGCCACGGGCTGCCAGCTTCTCTAGCAGAATGCTGTGGGAGACTGTGTCGAAGGCCTTACTAAAGTCCAGGTAGATAATAACTACAGCCATTCCTTCATCCATCAGGCGGATCACCTGGTCATAAAAGGAAATCAGGTTGGTCAAACAGGACCTGCCTTTCATGAACCCATGCTGGCTGGGCCTGATCCCCTCGTTGTCCTTCACATGCTGCCTGAGTGCGCTCAGAATGAACCGTTCCATGATCTTTCCTGGCACTGAGGTCAGGCTGACAGGCCTATAATTGCCTGGATCCTCTTTCTGGCCCTTCTTGTAGATGGGTGTCACATTGGCAAGCCTTCAGTCATCTGGGACCTCCCTTGTTGACCAGTGCCCTGAAGTCCTTTTTAATTGCTTTTGGACTACTGACTGCAACCTCATCACTGCCCGCTTGCACAACCAGGAGTGGATAATAATCAGAGGGCTGTACCAGACCAGGGAGTTTCCTAGTGATATCCCTAACCCAGGCCCCAGGGAGGCAGCAGACTTCCCTGTGGGATGGATCTAGTCGGCATATGGGGCATATTTTCTTTCTCTTTTCTTTACAGGCCGGAACAAGAACATGAAATTAAGTGGACGGCCACACCGACACATTGGAGTGTTAGGCACCTCCAAGCTGTATGTGATAAGAAATCAAATATTTGCTTTTACCCCTCAGGTGAGCATGGAAATCTGGCATGGAAATCACTGCTTGTTTAATGGCTAATTATTAGTGAAGCACTTTGCTTTTATGTGCTGTCACTCTACTTTAGGTACAGCAGAGCTGATAATGCAGATGGGCTTTGTGGGGTTTTTAAGAGTGTTGGATGATCAGCATGGTAGGACTGCTGATAAATCTCTTCTGTCATACAGAGCCTGGCTTCGTTGGCTTCTGGCTTAGGAGAACACAGCAAATCAGTGTGCAAAGTTGTTACTGATCTCGGCCCAAACCAGCTTTCTAATGAAATAGTTTCTCCAGAAGCAGGTCACTTAATATATCTTCCTGCTGATTGCCTTGATGCCTTAGTTTCATGTAAGTGTGCCAAGTACTATAACCCTCAAGAGGCTAAGATGTAATCTTTTCATTATATTGTTGAAAGGGTCAATACAGTGCTGAGAAAGTGTTGTTCTTTCTTTGTTTTCTCTTTAGTGCCTTTTTCGGTATAGGTGGAAGTTTGGATTCTCCCAGAATTAATAGCTCTTATTTATACATTTAATGAAATGTGACACATTCCTGTAGACTTATTCTAGCAGTTGGTACTAGAAGGCCAAAGGATCACCTACTCCAAACGTGTGGAACTGGAGCAGGCTAGAGAATGCTCACACCCTCCTAAATAGATGTTTGACTAATGTAGTCTTTAAATTCTAGTGGAAGATATTCAGTGAACTCCATAGATAGCTTCTGCAGTGCTTCATGATGTCCAAACAATATCAGATTTACTACAAATAATGTGCCTGCCTTCCTGTTCTTCCCCATGTCAATTGATCACAAGCAGCTTTGTAACAGATTGCTTATTTGTTGTGTTGTTCCCTCACACCAATTTTCACTTTTGCAAATTAGGGAAAAATTCCTTAGAGTCATGATTTTTTTCAAAATATCTCTTTGTCCACATTTTCGTGTAAGTAGAACCCAATATTCCAGCTGAAATCTTCCCATGTTTCAAGTGTGGACATGCCCATTAATATATTCCAAAATGGCAATTATCTTTGCATCAGCAACACATTGACAGTTCCTGCTTATGCCATGTTTGACTGAAACCTCCATAATGTTTTCTGTTGTACTTTATTGCCAGACATTTCCCCCGACTTTTTCTGGGGGGCAGATGTGTGTGGAATTAATGTTTAATTTCGCGTTCCTAAGGTTAGCAGTTAACTCATCTGTGTTGATCTTGAGTAATGTCCACAAATCTTGTGCGTTTGTAGTTTGTATTTCATCCTGTTCTCTAATGAAAACATTGATTAGGTGAGGGGCAAAGGCTGACCCCATTTAGATACCCTCTCATACTGAAAAAATGGTTAATAACTACCTTTTGAGAACAATTTTTCAAGCAGTTCTGCCTCCTCAGATGTGTTTTCTTCAGCTCACTAGTGTGAAAATTTGCAAAAGTTGAGAGACGTCAGCCACTTTCTTGTACCTGCTGTCTAGTTGCTCCCAAAGAAGGAAATTGGACTGGTTTGCTGAGATTGGTTTTTGATATGACTGTTTGGCCATCTTGCTTTATCATTTTGTAGTTATCTTGGCAGTCTCAAATTGGCTTTGTTTTGCTGTGCTTTCAGGCACTGAAATTGGCTTGACTGGTCTATCTTATCCTGGGTCTTCCTTTTTAAAGACAGGCAGTGTGTTTGCTTCTCTCTGGATTTCTTGGACTTTTCTTCCTGAATTATCAAAACTAATCGCGAGTGGCTCAAGGAATGTTTTTGCTAGTTCCTCAAGTTCTGTGAAGTAATTTCTCTGGACTTTGCCAGCTTGAATTTGTGTGCTCTTTAACCTTTTCTTCCCATACAGAGGCTGGAGTCCTGTCACTTTGTTAAAAGTAGTATTACAGTACAGTATCACTACTTCTGTCAGTAAAAACATCATTGAATGCTTCAGCTTGTCTGTATCCTCTCATCCTACCTCCTTTCTTTATTAACAGACCTACAGTTTCTATGTTTTCCTATTACTTCTGATATGTTTCCAGGATGTTTTTGCCTTGACCACTATGTGTCTTACTAATTGATGTTTATCTTACATCCTAGCCTCCTTTTTTCACCCCTCCCCAAGGCTTATGTGCTTCCTTAACTTTTATTGTGGCTGCTTTGACATACTTTCCATTGTTTGTCCAGCTTTTTTGGTTTTCAGCTCCTGAAGTAGCCATAATAGTCTCTTTACTGTGGTTTTTGGCTCTCCTCTGTAGTGGGAACAGCACACTTTACCATTGTACGTTTAATGTACTTTTTTTCCACAGTAACTACCAGCTTTTCTGTGTTCTACTTGACTTTCAGCTTGTTCCCAAGAGACATACAGTTACTAGTTCCCAGCCCCCAGCATGCACTTAAGCCTACTTATTGTTTTTGTTGTTCCTGTTAGGTTTTTTTATTCCATATTTAGAGTACTGCATCTTCCAGATCATAGGTTACTGTAATTCATTGGGAAGATTCTACTTCATGGGTGTGATTGTCTTTTTATTTGTATGGCTGACTGCTTTCACGGTCAGCCTACAGGTGTAAGAAAATGGACTCTGCACAAGCATGGGTTTCTTTTTCACAGTCACAGGCCTTGTTAGGTTAATTCATGCAGTCTGTGTTGTGGTCAAGAATAGCTCATACGGCTTTTGTGAATGATTTAAGGGAGGAAATGGAAAAAAATAAGGACAGCACTGACAGCTACTCATATGCCCTATTTCTCTGTTCTCTAGTTTACTGACCAGCATCACTTCTATCTGGCTCTAGACAATCAGATGATTGTGGAGATGCTGAAGACAGAGCTGGCTTACCTCACTTCTTGTTGGAGGATGACGGGGAGACCAACCCTGACATTTCCCATCACCCACACAATGCTTGGTAAACCTAATTTTCTCTGTTTCAAGCAGAGTAGATTACTGCAGGGGAGTAGGATGGAAGTTGGTTTGAGAGGAGACAGGTCGTGTGACTGTTTCAACATCTGAGTTTTAACATCAAAAGTATAGTTTAACTTTCTTAAGTGCATGCTGAGTTTGGATCACATGGTAATACTTCATTTTGGTTTTACTCCCCCTTTATATCCTTGCATATCCCCATCTCCATACTATTTCTGTCCAAAGAAGGGACAGAAATCCCTTTGGAACTTGTCTTGAGTGGGTTGGTTTTTGTCTTGAGAAATCCCTTTGGAACTTGTCTCGGGGTTGTTTTTTCTTTGCTTGTTTATTTGGGATTTTTTGAATAAGCTAGTATTGATAGCAGTTGTGGGTTCTGGTTTAAATTTGCCTGATGTACTTTGTAGAGAACGCCCAGTAATACACTTTATTTGGACATGATAATTTAAGAATGTGTTGGTAAGCTTCAACTCTTCCATTATTCTTTTTTAGTTGATGATGGTACTGACATTCATCCAGCAGTTCTTGGCACCATAAGAAAATTAGAGGATGGTTATTTTGGAGGTGCAAGGTAATGTCAGAACCCCCAAATGATTCTCTCCATGATTTTTGTAATTAAATCCTATACAAGTCTCAATTTTGAACTTGTTATAGTGCACAGACCTTGTACTGGATCTCTGCAGAGAGAGGTTTCAGGTTTAGTTATTATATGGCAATCAGATGGTAGCTGGACCTCAGATGGAATGGGAAAGATCTGTCTCCCAAGAGGTGTACCATCTCTGACTGCCATTAATGGATAAGGAAAAATGAACATCAAACCTTTGGAAATACAAAACTCAGTCTTGGCTGGGCTTCTATTTTGAAGAAGTAGTTACCTTTCACAGTTACTGTACATGTTTTAAACATTAATTCCTCTACATATAAAAGCAATTTCATGTGGTGCCACAGTACCTCCCTCTTTTCTTTCTGCTTGCCCTCTCTCAGTCAGTATTTTCCTCTGACAATCAAATGTGCTTTCTGTTTTTTAGCAGCACTGCAGTTCTCTGAAACGATACTGCTGTTCATGGGAAGTTCTCAGCCCCTGTTTCTCATGCATTATCCTTGGAGTTTAGGTCTTTGTTCGAGGTCTCTTGTCATATAAACATACAACACCCTGCATAATTAGGCTTTGAGTTAGGTCTGTAGGTGTTACCAGAAGACAGTTAAGTTCAATTAGTAGCTAGAGCAGTAAGTACCCAGGTGGATCTGCAACTATTGTTTTGTTTTTGTTTTTCTCAGTATCAGTTATCTGCTGCTTTGTAGTTACCAAAGTTGGATTTGACAGTAGGTCTCATAAATTTGGGAGGAGTTGTTTAAAGCTCAGCGAGCATTAATCAGTATCAAAATGGTGGATGTTAATGCTCTTTGGCATGCATTCCTGTTTGCAGGGTGAAGATAGGCAAGCTATCAGAATTTCTTACCACCTCTTTTCATACATATCTGAGCTTCCTGGATCCAGACTGTGATGTAAAACTATTTGATGACCCTAATGAAGGCCGTAATAGTCCTGACAGTGAATATGGAGGCTATCCAGCAGACTTCTGTGAAAAAGGTAGCGCTTTTTCACTTCAATTTTTTTTCTGTCAAGTTCTACCAGCAGAGCTTGGTTTTACCTGCAATGCAGAAACTGTTTTGTGCACAGTTAATAGTCATTCCGATTCTCATGCATCAGTCTGTGAAGAGTACATGCATGATACATGCATGACTTAATTTGGAGAAGGAGTTTACACATATTCCCATGTTCGTAGTATGGTGTTGCCATATGCTGCAGTGAAACTGAGTCTGAAGAGTCAGCAGATAGGGGAATGTGGGGTGTGGAAGAGGCTAGAGGGAGGAAGATACTGAGAGAAGTCATAGACAAGTGTTTGTGTGGAAGAGCTGGTCTGTGGACTACCAGCGAGATAAAAAACCTTTTGCTTCCTTTCAAAGGGAAAAACAACTTCTTAATATAACTGTTTTCAAAGTGTCAAAAACTGATTACATTTTTTTCTAATTTCTTCAGCTTAAAAATCTCTTGCTTATGATATTCTTGCATTTTTGTGTGCCCTTCTGTATAAGCAAGAAGAGTGGTGTGTTTGAAAAAGAAAGAAGCGATAAATCATGGTTTTAGCTTTAATATTCTTTTATGTATGTCACACTAGAAAGCCAGGATGAGCTGGATCAGTATATAAATGACATCCTGCAGAGTACAGCACTGAAGTCATACCTCCCTCCTACTTCAAAGACTGCTAATCAACCACCTGTGTTCAGTGCAAACCATTCCACAAAAGAGATACTGTCAATAATGGCCAAGACAAAGGGCTTGGAGGTTCCAGGTATTTCTCTCTGTTGTTTATTTAGTGATGATAAAAGAAAACGTGCTTTGAGTGCTAAAAGGAGTAAGTTCAAGTATTTCAAAATTCTGCAGTTTAAAAAGAACTAGTGGCACAAGTATGTTGTAGTTGTCAAGAAATAAGAATGAGTCCAAAGTTGTTCCTGTAGTGTTTCCACAGTATCCCGTATCTTGGTGTATACACAGATAACCTGCTATGAAATGTAACATATAATCAAAGTTAATGTTATGGAAACTGGTGCAGCTTCTCAGTTGGATAGAATTTTAGAACCTGAGTTGGTGAATTTATTTTTTTTTTTTTAGAAATGTTTCAGTGCCAGAAAAACATAAGTATGCACATCTACTTTCTGAATTTGTAAGAACAAATGGAGTAGAGAGGGAGGACAGTATTCCTAGTTATGCTATATTTCTAATAGACTGATTGAAGGATTTACACCAATATAATGCTTTAACTGAATTTGTAAATAGATTCCAACAAATGCAGTGGCCTATATGTAGGTAGGTAGTATTCAGTGCCCTGATTAAAGGAAGGATTCCCTCAACTGCAGTGTATATTAATAACTTTCAGGCTTTTTTAGCAGTCTTTTCTCCTATCTTTTATATGCCATATCATCATATCCTCTATTAAATTCAATATATGAAGTTAACAGAGCATTAGCCTGCATTTACCATTATCACTTTATGATGTCTTACCAGATAGACCATTTTCTCCACATGCTTCCTGTTAAAAAGTTTAAAACACTTGGCATGGTCAGGTCATTGGGGCTGTAGGATTTCTGAGGTATGGGCTGTCATAAGAAGTGCCAGTTGAGCATGTAGCACCTGAGCCTTTGACGTGTTGATCTCAGAAACTCCTGGAGCAAGCCTGCAGGGAGATAAGTTTCAGAAAGTGAGCTTGTCTCTGAGCTCCACGCACAGCAACTCAGAAGCGTTGCCTCTATATTTTGACTTTTAGAGGTGTTTCTATTGTGTTTACCTAGTCTGGTTGCTTCATGTAGGTGTTTTCAATTTTCACGTTACTGAAATGGACTTCTGTTTTTTTTCCTGTTGGTTTTGCTTTCCAGCTGTGTCTATGTCTCTTCCCACTAAAGTTCTGAACACGCACCGGAAGTCTCTGAATCTTGTTGATAATCCCCATTTCTTTGAGACAAAGGTAAGCTGTGGGAATTTTTATACTGTTTGTATTTTTAGGTCCCAATACTGTGGCCTTTCCTGTGTTTCCCAGCCAAACCCTACACTAGTTCTCATTTTCCTTCACAGACAAGCCATTCTGCCTGAGGCACCGGATAGCTACTCCCTTGTTTTGGAATTGATTTATTTTTTGGCTGTGTGAGGGTGTTTTGGTTAAACAGACAGTATCAAATGGAAAATTTCTAACAGCGTGTGCAAAAGAGAAAACAATATAATAGGTGATTATTTTAAAGGCCAAAGGTTAAGTCATCATCTTTAGTCCTAACTGAACACACAACGGGAACGATGGGATGTTCATGACCTCTAGACATGTTCTCCAAGAAATGCTACTTATAGTAATGTCTGGAGAGGAGGGGAGTGTGTGAAAGGACAGACATCCTTAAGGCACCAACCAAATCCCACTACAAGGCATGAAGATGGGGTTGTGCTAGGCACCTGTTTTGTCCTAGTATATGTGACCAGCTGCTGAGAGTGATTATAGGAAGCTGTATCCAGCCTCCCGAAGGATTCTGCTCTACAGCTTCTGTCTGTGGAAATGGTATTTTAGAACCATGTAATTGCTGAATGTCTTATTAAACAAAACTTCTCTTCATTGAAGAACTCAACTAATCAGATAATGCAATCCTGTGGTAACAAGGTAGTTTTCATAAGGTTGGAAAATTTATGATGGCAACGTCTGCATTTGTGAAGCACCACATATATGCAGTTTAGAGATAGAACTCAAAAAGCTTTAAAAGATTTCAATTAAAAAAAGGTAGTATCCTTCTGCATTTCTCTTTATAAGTAACAGCACATGACAGGGAAGGCGTGCAAATAATTTGGTTTCCTTCTTTTACAAAATATTCTTTGTTTTGTCAAGAAAAATTATTTCCTTCTTGATTGAACTGAAACTAGAGACAGAGTTCCATTCTGGCTGTTGTGTTTCCTGGGGCTAGTCTGCTTTTCATGTCTGCAGTAGTCTGGCAAGAACTATGTGATGTGTCTGTATTTCAAGTGCAGAGTTATGTTGCTTGGCTGTTGTATTTTTTAATGAGAAGTTACAGTTTGAATTTGATCTGCTACTTTTTTCAAGGTCCTTTCTTTGATTTTTCATGTCTTTATTATCAGGACTGTGAAAATGTTTTGCACTTACCTAAAGATGCTCACGGTGATTTGGATTGCAGGCGGCTTGTTGAGCAGCTGAAGGAATGCCCAACGCTCCATGATCAAGCAGACATCTTATATATCTTGCATATACTAAAGTGAGTTATCTGAGTATAAACTTCAGCACGTTTACAATTGGTCACAACTATCTGATTATTCTTGTGCAAAAGCTTTCCACTGTTCAGGGTTGTATTTTGAGGGGAGAGGTTAAAATGTTTTGTGCTTTAATGGGATATTTTCAGTTTGCTTGACTACAGAAGTAATTTGGATACAAAATATGCTTATGCAAATTTCAGAGTTGATTGGCACACAATTGCAAATTCTTATAGGCTTGAAGGCTCACAAGTGAAATGCACAAATCCTTCCCTGAATGGTAAGACACCTTGCTGTGTTTGTGGCACTCTGTTAAGTTCACAAAGATTTGGTGTGATTTTTATACACAAGAAGGGAAGTGGAGGGTAACTTTGTCTTGTCATTTTCTAACTGAAAGCAAAATGCAGTTTTAATGAGTAGTCACTATTTTTTCTTCTCATCCCTCTGCATGCCAAAGTGCATCCCTGGCTAAAACTCACTTCAACACAATCTTGGAAATGGTCTTACCTGAGCTGTTGGGGTTAGTAAACAGCTGCTTATTAAATAGGTTTGATGGAACAAAATGCAAATACAAACCAATGGAACCATCTTCTGGAGTGTGTTCATTGGGCTTTTTTCCTATGCAAGAGAATACGGCTGGAACCTGGCAGGAAGTTAACTCTGAGTGCAAAGACAAGCACGTGTTAATCATAGATGGTCTTCCTTGCTGCTACAAAGATTGTGTTTTTGTTTATTTTAGTCTTTCTCCTGTGAGTACCTCTTCTTTTATCTTATTTTTCCAAGCAAAATGTTTAGCAGCCTCTCTGAAGAAGCAAAGGAAATCCTGAAAAAATACCATTTTGTTATTTATCTACATGTAACACCCTTAATTTCCTGTTCTGTACTTGTTTCACTGCCGGAGTCTGTGTTGGACAGGCAGGTGGACTTCTGGTGGACTCTGTCCCTCTAAGAGGCGTTGAAGGGTCATTCTGTGATGCTTGAAATCATTGTCAACAAGAAGCCATAATGCAGTGAGTTTCAAAGCCAGGAGAGGAACAGAAATCTCCTTTGCATTTTCAGTAATGGCATAAGCAGCATGGAAGATTAGTTAATAGCTAAGAAAGAGGCAGGACAAAAAACTTGTAGAGCCCCTCCCAGCCGTCTGAAAAATGGGTGCAGTCTTCAGCAGTACTGAAGACATTGCTGAATTGTGCTCTGAAAAAGCAACCACATGGATCATTCCTCCAGCAAACTGTCTGCATGCATGCTCGATTTAAACTCTAGTGGGAAATCCCTTGGGTGGTTGCTTTGAAGTCACAGGCTCACGGTTAAGTGAGTGCTCAAGTTAATATGAAAGTTCTTGGTATCAAGAGGTTTTGTCTACATATAACCAATCTCTGGTGAAAGTCTACATGTCCTTTGTACTACTTAAGTCTGTCACCAAAATGAGCAATTTGATCCAAATCAGGCTGCTCATTGCATGACAGGGTTAAGCAGTGTAGTGTTTTATCTGAGGAAAATTACCTTCCGTCTCTTTTCTGGCAGAGGCGCTGACTGGGACACAGAGCTGGATGGACAGTACGGCGTCACTGTTCATTGCCTACTCAACGAGCTCTACAGAAAGGCAGGCCTCAATCAAGAGTGGGGCTTGATCCGTTATATTTCTGGTATACTCAAAAAGAGAGTGGAAGTCCTGGCTGAGGTATGAAGTACAAATAATTCTGGTTCAGTTTCCTGCGAGAGATAAAACTACCAGTTTGCCAGTAGGGCTTGTGCTTGCTGCCTTCTGTTCTTAGTTCATGTGTCAACATCGGTTGCTTTTCTGATCTAAAATCTTACTACAACATATTTACTTTTCATCTGTACTGCAAACTGTGCTAATGTTGGCATGGACTGAGAATGTCATGCTGTAAGTGATTGTGAAGGCTTCATTTCATCTCTGTTAATCAGAGAAGCTTAATTACGTGCGTTGAAAGCCGTAGTTTTCATTGCTCATTGTCTATTTCTGCTGTGATAGCATGAACACTTTTGGAGCACCAGTATGTCATGGTGCTAGAAATGATGCTAAAACGTGACCTGATGACTACCTGTCCTATTGGGCAGATAGTCTGCCAAGTGAGTGGATGTGGATGTACGGAGGCATTTAATATATCTGCGACTATTTAATGGTAACAAGAAAGGTCCACTGTATGGGTACAGATTTGATTTTGAACATTACGAAAATGTTTAATCTCAAATACTCTATAAAGTATTTGTTTAATTTCCTACTTACACCTGCGTATTTCTGTAGAGGTCTTTCTCTAATTCCTGGCCATTTTCAAAGCTTTGAGTGTCACACCTAGGATGCCCTGTTTTAGTGGCAGTCATATCTGCAGGGAGCAATTTGTGGTAATTGCCCTGCATGGTACTTCATTAAGCCCAACCTTTTCCATCCTCAAGACATGATGGACAAGCAGTACAGGCTTGCTCACAGAAAGCTGTGTATGTTAAATTGCAAAGGTACTGGAAACGAATTGGGGAGGAAGAGAGTAAAGATGATCTGGTTTGTTCCACATTAAGGGAGGGAAAATAGACTCTTAAAAATCAGAGGAACATTGCTCTGTGAAGTCTTCGATTCAGGATGCTAAAACAGGTAAGCTGAACACCCACTTTTGAAGGAGGTTGATATAAAAGAGTAAAACACTGGAGAAGCACCGATTTCAGAATGTATCAGGAATGTGATGCAATGTGTTCTGTGTTTGGGGTTTGGTTTTTTTTTGAGATACAGTTATTTAAGATAGATTGTTAAGAGATATATTAGTACACCAAGTTTTTCATTGATTCAAAATATTTTTTGTCTTAAATAAAGAACAGACGTTTATCTTATGATAAAGGATAAAGTCCTTTATTGATCTGCCAGCCTCACTGGAATCCCTAATCATTATGTTGCTGATTTCGCAGAGCGGGGAAGCAGGCTTTCAGCCTGGGCAGACTCTCATAGCCCTGTTGACCTCAGGTGATCTTTGGCAACTAGTTAACAGCATTTTGCTGAATCTGAGTTCGGTGATTAATAGAAATGCACATAAAAATTGCTAAAAAAATGCTTCATTTTTGGTAATTAAAAGCTGTTTCACTTCCATATGACTCAGAGAAAGGTCTTTTGCTTTCTGTTGCATTGTGATAGGCATGCACAGATCTTCTGTCACACCACAAGCAGCTTACAGTGGGCCTGCCACCAGAACCTCGTGAGAAAATAATAACCACGTAAGTTGAAGCTCTGCCTCAGTTACAGAAGCAGCCTGCCCTTCAGCTTCCTGCTGGTACCGTTCTGCTGCTATCATCTTGTTTTAGAACCTTCTCCTCACCTTCAGAAGGAATTGCACCCACCCAGGCAGAATCATAGGCACCTTTGTGGTGCAAAGATATTTCTGGGTCACTTGGTTCTGGTTTTTGTTCAAGAGGTTAATAGCAGGTGCCTGAGTCACTGCTATGTGTGGTTTGCCTTCTTGCAGCCCACTGCCACCTGAGGAGCTCACAGATCTTATTTATGAAGCAAGCGGCCAAGACATCAGTATTGCAGTCCTGACGCAGGTATGTGGCATGTGTTAAAAGGGTTCTTCCAGCTGTGCCCAGTGTGGCACCGGTCTTTGATCTGTGACTGGGGGAGCCAAGATGACCCACTCTGAATGGGTGCCCTTATGGATTTGTCCTTACAGGAAATAATTATGTACTTGGCAATGTACGTCCGGTCACAGCCTAGTCTTTTTGTGGAGATGCTCAGGCTCCGTATTGGTCTGATAATTCAGGTGATGGCCACTGAGCTGGCTCGGAGTCTGAAATGCTCAGGTAAGAGCAATTTTATCATAACAGTACTTACGGCATTATTTCTGCTTCACCTCGGTGGTTGATTTTTCATTTATATGTGTTAAATCTTTTTATTAACTTCTTCATTCATCATGCAGAGTTACAAACTTTGAAAATAACTTTCTTTTTTGACTTAATTAAAGATTCCTGCCTGCCTCCCCATCCCCCAGTTATTCAAACTGAAGTGCATATTAAATACTTAAGTCCCCTGACTTTCACTAAGTGTTTAAAGTTCAGGTCATCAAATTGCACAGCTGCATGTATTTAGGGACGCAATGCCACTAATGTCAATGAGAATTAGGACCCTAGGTATCTTCTGAATATTTGAGCCTTAATTCATAATTATGGTAGTTTTTATTCAAAGTAACTTCTGGTCTTCTTCCTTTTATGTGTAAACCTTCTCCCCTGAAATATGCTTAGTTGAAAAATATTTGCTGCTTAGATTTCAGCTATAGTGGTATGTTACTTTGCCAGGAGGTCAGTAAAAAAATTCTTACGGGACCCCAAGATGTTGCATATAAATAACATACATACAATAAAACAAGAATTAAGTAACAAACAAGTGGTCCAAGGCAAAAATATTTTAAAACTAATTTTAGAAGAGAAAAGTGAAACCAGAGAGGAATCATGACTCAAGAGAGATCTTAAAAATCATTGAAGAATTTTCCAACTCAGTGGAATTGAAAGGGGTCAGAAGTCTAAGAAGGAGCAGTTACGAAAAGTAATCAAGTTAATGTCACAAATATATAGTCAAATGCTGACACTTAGGAGCATGATTTGGGCCATATTTTTGTGGTTTAGCTTTTGTTACCATTTGNAGGTTTCTACCCCAGGAGAAGTTGACAAAAGGAGCCAGGTAATTTTCAGAGATAATTCTGTTTCTGTATGAAGAGTGCACAGAAAGCCCTGTTTCCCCCAAAGCTGTAGCTGAATAGCAGAAGCTGCTTTATTCACAGTGCAAAACCTCTCTTTGCTGGGGTCCCTTCTTTTATTCCTTAGTCTTAAACGCCAGCTGCTCTGTACTCTGACCTCAGGTTTGCAGCTGCCTTTTCCATGTTCCCCTATGGGAGATTTGTCTGTGCACACACATGTGCCCATGTGTACGTATGTGCATTTTTTCTCACTCACAAGCATGATCCTTTAATCAAATAAAACATAAGCCTTCCACATGCATGCATTTCTTTATGGGATAACTCTGACTCTGTAATTTAGATCTGCATGTCATCCGCTCTTGGGAGATGGCTGTAATGCCTTTCCAAACAATCTTGCTCTACAAAGGAGCAACTGCTTCCTCATCATCAGCTTCAGTGAGATTTCACACAAGGTGCAGCATGCTGTTCACTAGTGCGAACAGAGTTATTTCCATGCAGTGTTTGTTGTTTAGTCTTGAAATGTATTTTCTTTGAAATGTGAATCTACGTATTTATTTTTTTAAAGGAGGTGCTAGCCACAAGGGAAATGTGATTGAACTTAATTCAGTCAGCAGTTTCACCTAGGAAAACAACCTATAAAGTAACCTGTAGTGATGTTTGTAAATTTTTTTGGTTATGTTTTGTTTTAACTAGGTGAAGAAGCTTCAGAGAGTTTGATGAACCTAAGTCCCTTTGATATGAAAAATCTCCTACACCATATTCTCAGTGGAAAAGAGTTCGGTGTGGAAAGAAGCTGTAAGTTGTCCACTTGGGTACCTGTATATGTTAAGTGAGAACTATAAATACAAAGTTAGATTGTCTCTCATGGCACATAAAATAGAGGTATAGGTGATGTATTAATCATGGGTGGCAAGTACTTGTGTGTGCCTGCAGTGGAATAAACAAAACACATATGATGGAAGCTGTCCTGCACTGAAATAAGGTTGTATAAAGTTTTCAGTGATACGAAGGCAAACTTCTATAATGAAGAAGTTTTACACGACCAGAATGAAGGCTGTAAAAAGGGCTTAACCTGCCTTCAAGGAGCATGTCTGTGATGCCCAGGTATTCCCGACTGACAGTTCAGCTGTCTCCCAGCTTCATTCTTCAGCCCTCACAGACACGTTGCAACTGTGATGTCTTTTGAAGCTATAATTGCTCAGTGTTTTTGAAAATCAGGTCCCAATATCCAAGTATGGATCTAGGCCCTTGACTTGATGCAATCAGGTTTGAACTATTGATGTGATTTGAAAGGATGCTGTCACCAAGAGCATTGTACAGTTGTGAAAGGATATGCTTGTATCTTCTAGATAAAATTTCATCTCTTTTTCTACCTCCTAGACTTCTTAAAATGTCCATCTGCTTCTTTTAGTGCGACCTGTAGATTCCTCTTCATCTAGCCCTGCAATTTCTATTCATGAAATGGGGCATTCTGGAGCAACCAAAACAGAAAGAAGTGGTATTACTAAATTGAAGAGTGAGTTGAAACAGGTGAGGGTTTTCTGTCAATGCTTATCAAAAAACGCAGCTGTTCTGGTACTGTGTTATGTTAAATATTTGTGTGTTAATTTTAGGACACCATTTTTAATGCCAAATAGATTCTTGGTAAATGACAGACATTTCCAAAGATCCATTGATTTAAAGCTGATCACTAAATAGCAATAAAGGGATGTTTCCTCCAAAAATATCCTTCCTTTTTTGTTCTTGTTTCGCATGCTGAATATTGAAGAACTTGAACAAACTCTAATGCATTCATGGCATCAACTTTAAAACAGCTCTTTAATGATCTTTAGCTAAGGAAAGGTCAGGTGTACAAAGTGAAGCTTTCATTTAAACAGTGTTCATTTTTACACTCTGCACAAGTTGCTAATGTGGTCCACATGCCTTTTGAAAAAGATAGACTTGGAAAAGAAATCTTGGTTTGTTTTCTTCCTGTTTTGTTTCTTCAGTAATGGAGGATGATTACTGCTATAATACATATATATAAGTTCAGGATATTAAAGTGCAGAGCAGCTGAGTATATGGAGAGATATGATAGAAAATACCTCCAAAATATTGTGAATGAATCTGACTGATGGTTTTATTATGAGTGTTTTTGATTTGTCCTTTTTAATGTTTCTATTAGTAATTTTCTTTTGCTGTGGATAAATAAGAAGGTAGTGATCAAGTTAAATGCATTTATAAGCATGAATAGCTTCATATTGTTCAGTCTGGGTTGTTCAGGCTGGGGAAGAGAAGGCTCCAGGGAGACCTTACTGTGATCTTTCAGTATACAATGGGGGCTTATAAGAAAGATGGAGAGAGACTTTTTGCCAAAGCCTGTAATGACAGGACAGGGGGCAACGGAGTTAAAGTGAAAGAGGGTAGGTTTGGAGTAGACATGATGAAGAAATTTTTTACGATGAGGGTGGTGAGACACTGGAACAGGTTGCTCAGTGAAGTTGTGGATGCCCCATGATTAGAAGTCTTCAAGGTCAGGCTGGACTGGGCTTGGAGCAACCTGGTCTAGTGAAAGATGTCCCTGCCCATGGCAGGGGGCTGGACTAGATGATCTGTAAAGGTTCCTTCCAACCCAAACCATGCTATGTTTCTGTGTTAGAAGTGTATTTTCAAAAGATTCTCTCTTCTATGAGCTTGTTGAGCCCAATGCATTTATTTTGAGGCATTTTCTGTAAGTTTCTGAGGAAGTATATGATGTTTTCCTTTGATTGTATGAAACAGATTTGCTCGATAAGTCTTCAGAAAGGAGTGGCATTTCTGCATGGTCTTGACACGGACCGTTTGATGGTGACAATAAAGATCAGTTAATGATCCTTCGTGGGACACAATAAGGCAGGGAAACAAAGGCGCCTGTGAAATGTGCGGTGTCTTTTCTCACCAGACCTGGTCACTATGTTTGAGCCGTGCCGCTGCTTTAGCATGGTCATGGCTGAGCCTCGTGGTATGGCTGTAGCTGTGAAGGTGCTGCTGGCTGCTTCCCACGGGCCCTGAAGTGACTTTGGGGGTTCAGTCTAAGCAGGGCTCCCAGTCCTACGGTGGGTGTCTGATTTCGGGGCCTTTCCAGGAAGGAAGAGGGACTAGGCACTAGGTGGCACCACTATTTTGTTTTAAATACAGAGGTGGACCTGAGCTGGAACACTCAGACTTTTGTTGCGGTTGGAAAGGTGTTTCCTGCGTGGTTTTTGGATTAGATGGAAACCTGGTATTTGGCACAAAGGAGGAGTTGGCTGTTTTTATTTTTGTTCCCCCCACCTTTCCACTTCTGATGCTTCCTGCCACATCTTGCTGCATTCTCTGAATAATTCACTAGATACTGATTTAATGTCATTTTAACTTTGTGTTACAAGCAACATTTCAAGTACTTGCACTAACATCTCTTTGCACCAGAGCTCAGGTGCTGACCTGACTGCAGCTGTCTGGTTTGCTGCTATTATTTCTTGCGTCTGAACATCAAGCTTTTGCTTGCGTCTGAACCATTGACACTTAATTAGGAGGCATGGCTTGGGTGGACAGTTACAGAAAAGTGCTGTAATTCTGAGGTGCTGCATGCACATTTCAGCAAAAATTTTGCCTTGCAGCTGTTTGTTTAGCGCTGCCCACCCAGTTGGCAGCCCGCAGACTTTCCGCAGCAAGATGACCTTCTTGCACAAAGAGAAGCTGCTGACATTGCAACGAATGGACAATGGCAGTGGGGAGCTTGGGGTTTTTTCCCCAGCTCTGAGTCACAGGGAAGCTTTTGCATCCATCTTAAACCGTGACAGTCTGTGTTGGCCGTGCTTGGAGCGCAGTGGATGGCATGGGCTGCTTGTGGCTGCACCACAACCAAGGCGGCTCCTGGCACAGCAGGGTCTGCCTCGTGGTGACCCTGGCAATCAGCAGCAGCTGCCTCAAAGTCAGCTGATGTGCAGCACTGCAAGAGTCCAGGGGCTGTTGCAGTTTTCCTCTGAGTACCTGAGCTTATTCCATGTTTCTTGTCTTTGCACGGATGGGTTAATTATCCTTGTTTGTGTCCTGTTCTGTCATGGCTGCCTGTCTGATGTGTTGGTGTCTGTTTTTGTTTTGTAGTTCTTTCATGAGGGCCACTCCATGTCCAGCAGCATGTTCACTTCCACGGTAAAACACCGTCTGCAGCTCTGCGCCTGCTCTTCACCCTCTATGTGTGTGTGTGTGTGTGTGCAAGGGTCTTAGCTCTAGACACCTCCCTGTGGCTTCTCCTGCGTAAAAATTGTTTGCAAACCCTACCTCTTTGTTTTGTACATCTTCATTGGGAACCAATTCTCATTAGTAATCTTTTAATAGAAGTTGAGTCTCGCATTTAGATCCACTTAGTTCTTCTGAAGCTTAAGCAGTTGTAGCGGATAAAGCACTATAGCAGATTTAGCTACTTGAGAGTAGATTACATGACAGGTGTCATCAGTGTTTAAAAGTAACGTACTGTTGATAAATGCTGGCAGTCTATGGACATCAATGAACCCAGAACAGCTTCAGGTTGCTCAGACAGGGGGTTTATGGGCATGGGTATCTCCTCAAGCAGTCATCTTCTTTCAGGGCAGAGAACTGTGGCTCTTCTTAAGCTCTCACTGTTAAGAAGGAAGATAATTGTTTAAATATTTACCAACAGAAACCTCAACAATTTAAAGTAAATCTGAGACTCCAAATCTGTTATGAAGAGATGGAAAGCTTGCAGCTACGCGTGCACTTTAAACTGGCGATTGTGATTCGTGGTTCTCCACATCTGCAGACTTGCTGTTGATGGCACACCTCCCAGGTGTTCCAAAATACACAACTGCAGAGCACCACTAGTCCTGTGCCCTGGCCTGACAACTGCCAGGTTGCTGTTGCCTCTCTCTTCCCACATACCAGTGGAGAAAGGCAGACTTCAACTGTGTGTTTGATTCAAGTGCACAGAATTGTTCAGTGAGTTCTTTGCTTCTCTGAACCACCTGAGTAGCTAGGTGAATTATTGTATACAGATGGATTTCTCTACTCTGGCACCCACTCTCCTGCTGACCTCCTACATCCCCTACTTTGGCTCAGCAGGGTGGAGGAAGTTCTATCTGTTTCAGTATGCAGTGGAAAGGAATAGTATGCATCAAGCCATCCAAGGAACACCATCTATGCCTCACTGACACCGAGAGGAGTGAATATGGACTTTGTTTGCATTTGCTGGTCTTTTTGCAGAGCTCGACTGTGTAGAGTCAGTGAGCCCATCCTTTGCAAACATACAGTTTTCATTCTTATTTCCCACCTTCCCCAGTACTTTGCTCAGGCAGTTCCTACTAAGAGATGATGGGATTTGAGATGGGGCTGTCAGTGAAGTCCTTTCTGGGCTGAAAGTAATATGTGTGGAAAAAGGAACGAGGAAACAGAAGAGCATGGTCTCTGGGAGTGCAAAGAGTAGGCAGACTGCATGTGCGGAAATGGGAACAAGAATTTGGTGGTAGTGCCACAACTCTGAAGACGATTTGCTGCCTAATTTACTCTCCAAGTCTGGTAGAGTAAAATAATAGAGCAATAATGAGAGTAAAGGAAACAAGACTGATACTTACAGAGAGGCAGGCATGATAATTAGATGACCACATGAAGTAAATTTTTAATCTACTTACATTAATGGAGGTTTTTGCATGGAGGACCTCTCTTGGTAGACTCATAGACCCTTTGGTTCTTTTGCAACACAGAACCCGAAGTCTGAGTCAGACCTACCTGCAAATACCACCATCTTGCACACCAGTGACACTGCCCTGGCAGCCAACTCATGCTTGTTAAAATAGTCAGGCCTTGGTGTTGAACCAAGCAGTGAAGTTTACTGGATTATGCCTTGTTGAACTGCTTGCCTGTTTTGTTGAGAAATGATTGAAGTACTGGAGAAGTGAAGCTTGTTGTGAAGGGGAGAGAAAGGGATCAGTCCTGCTCTGTCGTCTTGTATGACATCATGGCCTGTATTTTTTCCCTGATTCTGAGGTAGCGTTGTAACAGAATGATGTATTCACCAGTAGTAGCACTTGCGCTGGTAGAAAGCAAATAACCAAGGCTTTAATGTTTCTTACAGAGGGGCAGTACTCCATCGTCTCCCACTAGTACTTCTCCTACTGGCTCCAATGGAGACACGAGCTGGGGTGACCGAAAAGGGCAGTGGCTGCGCAGAAGGAGACTCGATGGTGCTATTAACAGAGTTCCCGTTGGCTTTTATGAGAAAGTGTGGAAAATCCTTCAGAAGGTAAGTTGACAGCTGTGGAGGGCAGGAAGCAAGCAAGCTGTGTGGTAACATGGGGAGGTAGGTGGTGGTCCAGAGGTGCTGGAAGACTGGTGGAAACTAGAGTCGTTAGTAGGAGCATGTCTCTTGGATGTAAAAGGGCTCCATTAACACACGTTCACATGTTTGTTTGAAAGTGTATTTTTCTCTGCAACCACTGGCCCTGAATTTCAGCTGAACGATTCTGTTCCACCACTGTCTGTTTTGCATCACCCATGGCCTAATACATGTCGTGGTCAGTGCCGCTGAGGGGCACTGCAATGCAGTGCAGTTTGTGTGCTCCAGTTCAGAAAGGCTGCGAGGAATGAAGTAGGGAACTGCACTGACACTTCCAAAATGTCTTGAGATCTCTTGCTGGCTCTTATGAACTGTATGGAATTCTTAACTTTTTGTTTGTTTTTAAGTGAAAAGTGAGTCCATGCCATGACCTTGGAGATCAGGGGAACAGAAATATGTTGAAGCAGCTCTCCAGGAAGGAGGAGAGGGGAATTACAAATTTTTACTCATTTCAAAGTGATTATGCACCTGTTCCTCTGCTTTCCTGGATAAAAGCCAGCATTCGGCACCTTGCAGCACTGAGCTGTTCATGCCTTTGCAGTTGGGAAAAATGTGCATCACCAGCTCAGGTTGATTTTTGGTTGTCCTTCTAAAATCACTAATGCTGAAGCTGTTAGTGTTGATGTCAACCAAGAGAAGTCATATATGGCTATTTACTAATGGGATCTTTGGGGAGAGTGAGTTTCACTTCTGTCCTGACCGAATGTAATAGCTGGGAGTATTGGAATGGTTTTCTGGCTATTAAAATCAGTTGTGCTTATTTAAGTTGTCTTCAGTATTTCATGCTTAAACTCTCTTTGGACTACTCATAATAGCTCTCTCTTCTGCTTGGTGTGGTTTTGTACCTCAGGTACCCAGATGCGTCATTCCTTACCCTGCCTTCTCACCATTTAGGTTTTGTCACTCTTTTCTTTTATACCACTTGGTGTTTGTAACACCACCTCTCCCCCACTGTTGGTGTCCCATGTCCGAGCACCACAGCATGTTGACATCCTTGAGTTGCGGTGCCCTGGATATAAAACACTTAACTAAATGTTGTTCTAGTGAAAATGAAAAATAAAGATTCTCACTTTCATGGTCTGTTGTCGTGCTTTTGCATTCTCTTTTATTTCTACATCCTTTCCCACAGAATGTTCTCCTTGATTTGTCTTCCTCCTTTGTTTGCCTCTTGCTGTCATGGCTCTCCAAGTACTTTCCTGCCCTTCAGTAGCTGGACTGGAACACAGCACGCTCTCCGTGTGTCATGTCAGGCTATTTCTAACATTTGCCAGGTTACAGAGTAACTTCTTCAGCAAAAGTGGAATAATATTTTTAACAGGTTTTGTTGTTGTTGTTTGGGGGTTTTTGTGGATTTTTGTGGTGTTTTTTAACTGAGAGTTGTTACGTATTGGCTGGTATCAGAGCACACTCAGATTTACTTGCAAGAACTGTACATCCTGTTCATTGTCAAAATGTTGTTGTTTCTTTCAGTGCCATGGTCTGTCCATTGATGGGTATGTCCTTCCTTCTTCAACCACTAGAGAGGTACAGTAAAACGCCAACGATTTACTAGCCCCGTGACTGAGTGTTTTGTTTGACAGTGTAAGATGCAGCGGGGCTGCTCTTGCAGATCCTTGATTTTAAGAAGGTTAGAAGATCTGGACCTTCCGTCCAGCACTTCTGCCAGCTTCCCTGGGGCTGTGCAGATGAGTTCCTGCCAGGCAGGCCTGGGAGCGGGTTTGTGGCAGGTTTTCCCCTTTGCCGAGCCTACCCTCTGCACGCCTTCACTGACACTGTGCGCCCACGGAGCAGCGCTTGAAAGAGGGTGGTTGAAGGCAGTCTGGGCAGGGTGAGGAGAAAGCGCAGCCTTGTTGGAATAAAGCAGACGCGTTGCTTGCCATTTATTTTTTTTAATATGCTGCAACAGCAGCCAGTGTATTTTGGCATCACAACCTCTAAAGTAAATATTGAGTAAGGATGATTATTTCTAACCAAAGCTTTGACTCTTTAAATCCATAACCTTTCCTTACATTTTTGTCCTTAGCTGGATTGCCACTCTGTCTTTAGGCGTTCTGGCAAGTTTTGAATTCACATCTATAGAACAAACTCTTGTGAACAGTAATCCATCAGTGCAAGAGAGGTGCTTGTGTGCCTGAGACTGTTTTGCTGTCTGGTTCCCTCAGATTTGTCTCTGGCTTCCTTCTTTTTTGATGGATGGTGGTAGCAGTTGAAGAGAGGAGCTGGAATTTTCTGCCAAATTTAAACCTTTTTATTCAGAATGGAGAGCTTTATTTATTTCCATTGTGTAGATAAATAGGCTTATATTTTTAGCCTTGACAGATCTAGACAGTATCTAATTTTGCTGTTTAAAGGAATCAAGCAAAATAAGCACAAACCTCCTAAGGCAGCAGCCTTTCACATAACATCCATAGAGCTACACCAGTGCAAATTAGGCTGCTCTACAAACAATATAGCTATATCTCTGTGTGGAAAAGCATTCACTCTGAGCAGGTGGTTATTTTTAAAACTTGACAGTAATTTTGGCTTTGCAACTAACCTGCAGTGCCAGAAAGATACTTACAAGGCAGAGTGCATGAGTCCACAGCATGAGGAGCAAAGAGTTAATTTCCCAGCTAAGCAGCATCAGCAGTCCTGTGTGTAACTCAAATGTGTGTGTGTGATGGGTTGCAGGGCTGGAGCACTCTTCTGGAAGTTGCATAACTGTTTGCAGGATCAGGGCCTAGCAACACAAAAAGTTTCTCTAAGTGCTAAAGCCACACAAACATTTTGTTCGCTTCAGTCAGCCTACCCCCATGTGCAGAGAGGAGCATATGTTCAAGTGCTTGCAGGCTGTGGGGAACTAGTCTTTTGGATTTGTCAGTTTTTCTTTCCATTTCTGCTCAAACTTGCCAGATGACCCCGTGCGAAATCAAGTTTGCTGTGCACGTGGAGTCGGTGCTGAACCACGTACCCCAGCCTGAGTACAGGCAGCTCTTGGTGGAAGCTATTCTCGTTCTCACATTCCTCTCTGACATCGAGGTGAACAGCATTGGGGGCATCATCCACGTGGATCGAATCGTGCACGTGGCCAATGACCTGTTTCTGCAGGAGCTGGTGAGTTCAAAGAGCAGTGGTGGGAAGCCTCTGCATTTGAAAATTGTCCCCTGCTCCTTTTTTAATACGTGGGATGAGCTTCACTTTTTTTTCCTTATGCTTTCCCCTGCAAAGACAGACCAAATCACTTAAGTATCTTCTGGAAATATATTTGGAAAACTAATTTAAGTATTGTGGGAGATTTAAAGGGACTAAAATTGTAGTGGCTAACAAGCTCTGAAGTAAGTGGGTAGATTGAAGTGAGGTTTTCCTTCACCAGAGCATTAGAATTACCAGTATTTGAGTAATCCCACCCACCCCCCCCAAAGGACAAAAATCTGTGAAGTTCTATGTTCCTCATTTACTTACATGGATCCAACTAAGTCATGTGGGTCCTATAATAATCCTGATGAAGGTCTTCATGAGGGAAAGGAGAATTGCTTTCAGTATTCAGCACAAATGCAAAATCATCATGTGGGGCTTTTTTCCAATAAATAAGCATGCACGCCTAACTTTCCCTACTTCTTTGCTTGTGTCTTTTCAGAAATCATTCGGAGCTACTGGTAGTATCTTGGAGAAAGATGTAGCCACAGGAATTTGCCACTTTTTTTATGACAGTGCTCCAAGTGGGGCCTATGGCACCATGACATACCTAACAAAAGCCATAATTATTTATTTACATGATTTCCTGCCGAGCACAGGCTGTGCGATGCAGTAAGTGATGTCTCATGGGGGAGGAAAGGCTCAAAAGCTCTTTCTCCCCGTTTCCCTCTCACGAACCTCCTGTTTAGTTGCTGCATGTACGTGTGCTGTGCACTACCTCAACATTTTACACTAGTCGTCATGCTACGCGCACACCTACCAGCAAGGGACAGGTAGGTGGAATTTGGCCTGGTTTTAAGAGAGTGTGCGAGGAATAACAAATAATGAGGCTTATTCTGCCCAAAGTGCATAAATGTAATTCATACTAAATTAGCAAGAATTATACAGTTCTGCCAAGGGGAAAACAGATTACTCTGTGGAGATCAAAAGGCATAATAAAACGAGGGAGCTGTATCTCACGCATAAAGTCTCCCAAATAAGGGAAGTGATGGAATTCATTAATTTTTCTCCTGCTGTGTGTAAATGTACATCATTGTGAA
This sequence comes from Burhinus bistriatus, assembly GCA_013397275.1. NCBI lineage: Eukaryota > Metazoa > Chordata > Aves > Charadriiformes > Burhinidae > Burhinus > Burhinus bistriatus. Next base: position 376,925 of record VYXH01011407.1, on the reverse strand, counting down.
TCACTAATGCACAGTGTGAAACATCCATGGAAATGTAAATTAGAGGAACAGGAATAACTTGAAATAACCAGGTGATATTTCTAATATAAGTTTATCCCGATTCTCATCTCATTTGCACCTAGTCAGTGCAGGGCCAATACCAGTAGAGTCTTACAATATCCACTGATTTGAGAGGATGGCCTTTCTCTCAGGAAGCTGCATCTGTCTTTAATTGGAACAAAATAGCTTCCTTCCCTGCATCCCTGAGGTTTTGGAGGCAAAATCTCGAGACTCCAGCTCCTCCAAGGTGACAGAATGTTTTATGCCTGTAATCCCTTCCTCTGAATGGAGCAAGATAAACCTTTCACTCAAGCACCCTTTCCCAGTCTTCAGATCCTTTCCCTTGCAAATAGCCTCAGAGTTAAGAATGGCATAATTGCCACCCTTCTAGCGCAGCGTGAGTTTATGGAAGGCTTTGATGTTTCCCTTTTTTTTTTTTTTTTCCTTTTCCCCCATTGTTGGTGGGGATTTTTTGTTTTATTGTTTGTTTTGTTTTGTGTTTTTTTTTAATTTAAAGTTGCACTTGTCGCACATAGTTAGAGATGAGCTGCCTGGAAGTCTCCCTTCGGACAGCTCCCATGTCAGTGCCTACGCCTTGAATCTGTCCACTGGAAACCGGTTTCTGCAGCTTCCCGGAGCTGCTGCCAGGAGAATAGGTGTGTCCTGCAGGGAAGTGGCTCTGTGGCTATTTAAACTGAAAAGAGAGGTAGGCTGCCTCTGGAGGGGAAAGCCCTGCTTTACCTCAGGCACCAGCTGTGGTTTTCCTTGTGCCGGCACTGCTGGTTTTGCCACCAGCCAGCACGCATCTGGCTGACAGCTTAGGAAAAGTGGCTGTAGCTTTAGCCTCTCCCATGGCCGTGGGCTCCCTCGGCAGCGCAGAGGTGTTGCCGGCAGTGCTGCTGTGTGAGCAGAGAGGATCAGAGCAGTTCTGCCTTGCCAGGTAGAGGGGAAAAGAGTAGATTTGGCCTGAAACAATTAAGTATTTTCTGTGCTAGTAAGCCTGATAAGGATATTTCTGTGAGATCCCCCCTCCACTCTTTCAAAACATAACTATGCCATTTTTACAGGATTTGAAAACGTTTTTTGGTTTGTTTTTTTTTTTTTTTTTTTTTGGTAACAGTAGTATGTGGTGCTTTTAAGAATGAGGGGTTTGGTTCCAGTTTTATTACAGTTATCTGAAATACTTTGATGAAAGGAGGAAAGTAAATCCCTGTCTCACTTGCCATTTGCCAGCACCCATGGTCCCAGGGAGGCGAAGCTCCCAATGGCCATGCCACCACACCTGCTGTCCCTCTGCGGAGTCGCTGCTGCTGTAGCACATCTGGACACTGGCTCAAGAGAACAAAGGTGTGGGAGGCCTTAGGAGGTGATTTCATGTTTTTGCAGGGACCAGGAGAGTTTGGCAGTCCAGAGGCCTAGGAGCCCTTGGACTGGATGCTCTGAGAGAGGCACGTACTGTGTTAAAGTAACATGGAAACTGTGGGCCTGTTGAGGGGCTGGTGTAAAGGTACGGTTCAGGTACAATTAGCACTTGGATGTGGAAGTCATTTTATTGGCATGGTGCCTGTTTTGTAAGGCTTTGCCTTCATTATGTTCTTGGGGTTTTTTCCTTTTTGTATGTATAATGAGAGATCACTTAGCTTGTTTCCCAGTAAATGGAAGTAAAATCCTTTGTCTCATTTAAGTGGGCAGATGGGAGAGTGCAGAGTGTGAGCACACGAGAGCCTGTGTGGTGGCTCCTTGTTCCACCCGGCATCATATGAAAAGTCAGTAGTAGCAGTTATTTTTGCTTTTCTTGTTGAATCCTAGATTGTGAGAGATGCAAGATGATTTTCCCTCAGACTCTTAATTTATTATTTTTTTTACCTACAGTGTGATCTTGTTTTCGGAAACAAGAAAGGTGATGCAGTTGGTTTTATATGCAGCTGCATTGAAGTCTAAAGCAGTTTGAGCCTATGGCCAAACATGCCTGGACGCCCCTTAACGTGTTTTTTTTTAATGGGAATATCATTGGTATCTTTGATTTGAAATTCATAGTATGACCCAGGTTTTGGTATATTCATGATCATCATGATCAATTATCGCATGCAGTGCAGACACTTGGAAAGTATTTATGTGGTAATTTGAAGAGTTTAGGTAGCTGGTGATGAAGGGTGGGATTCTGAAACACAAGGCCCATGGAAGGGAAAATCCAGTTATCTCCAGGTCGGGCACAGCTGCAACTTGCTGCTGTGTTACTTTTCAGACAGAAGAACCCTTCCAATTGGAGAATCCCATTTTAATGCAAACCTAATTAAGCAAATAAGGTTTTATATAGACCCCCTGCTTTGCTGAGGATCCACCTCTGTATGTGTGTGTTAAGCTGTTGCAAAGCAGAGCTAGCATTGGCGGTGGCGAGGGTGTGCTCCCAGTTAAAATACGTGACGACTTTGCAGTTTGTGTGGGGATGAGCTAATTGGCAGAGGCTTGACTTGGCTGTCAGGCTTCCCAGGGGAGCCAGCAGAGGATGACATGGCCAACTCCAAGTCCCTGGAAACTCATTTATGGAAAGAAGGCAAAGGTAAACAGACACATCCTGTGCCTCAGAAACAAGGGCATTAATGAATTAAAATAGACCCACCTGAGACCTGGGGTGGTCTTTCCAGTCTGGCAGGCGCTGCTGCCCCAAGCAGTTTGCAGCTGTGGGGACAGAAGCACTTACACAGCTCTGGGGGGGCAGCCAGACATGCCTGCGAACAGAAGTGGGGGGGCAGGGGCCACAAGAATTAGCTGTGTCCAGCTCAGAGCACATACCGCATGCTGGCCCCAACCCAGCTCCTCCAGGCCAGCGCCCTCCCTGCCCGCTGCCTCACGCCTATTTCCTTCTCCCTGCTGCTGTGCAAAGGACACCAGTTTGTCAAACCAGACAGATCGAAAGTGACACTGGGCCCCCTCAGCTGCTGCTCCTACAAGTAGATGTGAAAACTTAATGGTTGGGGGACACAATTTGTCTGGCTTCTGTCCTGCTAATTGTGGCCTCCTTTCTCAGGGGGAGAGCCCTGAGTGTTCCTGGGAGGGGAGGGTGAGCTGTGCAGCCCCTAGCAGTCCTAAAAAGAGGCAGTCGGTTCCTGTGGCAAGTAGTGAAACACCTGAGCTGCACCCCTACGGGCATGGGGCACTGCGGGGCTGTGTCACCCCTCTGGCAGCAGCGAAGCGGGAGCCTGGGTCAGTCCAGGTCCAACATTGGGCACTTTCTGGTGTGGTCCGGAGGTAGGAGCGGAGTTGCCCACAAAGCAGGAGAGAGATGTTTCACCAGTGGCAGCATCTGTGCCTGTAGGGCAAGAGCTTGGGTGCTAAGCTGCAGACTGATTCAGTCCTGGCTCACAGCTGTAGTACTAAGTAGCTGCTGCAAAAATAGTGGGATTAAAAAAAAAAAAAACATTGGGGGTAGGGGTTATGGAAGAAAAGCTTCAGCTCGAACAGTTTGGATTTAAGTACAAGTAGCCGGGCTCTCTCGCACTTCCAGTTTTAGTCTCGAGTGGCTTTTATTCCTGGCATTAGAAGTTTCACAGTTACTCCCCCTGCCACCCCCCTTCTCTGTGAGGGGGAAGGGGCTCTTGTGTGCCGCTAGCAGCTGACAGGGCAGGGTTTTTTCTTTTTTGGCTCGATGACTCAGCTCCTCTCACACTTCGGTACTGCATCCCTGAAAGCCTCTGCTCGCTGCCTGCTGAGGGAAGCACGGCGTTGCATCCTTACCTTTACATCCCTTCTCATTAAGAGATCCCTCAAGGCGAGCATCCTTCATGTTAGGTAGCTTCAGGAACATGTCACTAGAGGGTGACATCGAAGCTGGTGGCTGTCAGCCGTGTTTCTGAGCTCCCACATCTTACTGCGTACCATAGCTTAGTCCTTTTTTCTGGGGGAGGTGATGGTGGTGGAGTGGTGGTGGCAGAGAACTCCAGAGCTGCCCTGTCCCATTCCACCTTGTTGCTTCGTGCCCGCAGCAAGGAGACTGATGTTGGGAAGTGAGATCCCACCACACACCGTGGTGTTTGTCCGTCTTAGGTGGAGCCTTTCTGTCACTCCACTGGCGTAAGATGGGACTGATCCTCACAGCGCATAGATCAGAATAAATGCATGCTAAAACCACATTCAATATTACCAATGCCATTAAAATTTTACTGTAAATTGTTTGCACTATTAAAGATTT
>VYXH01011407.1:329194-372690 GCA_013397275.1 Burhinus bistriatus | reverse complement strand
GGGCAACAGAAGTTAAGTGTGTGCATGTCTATTCATTCATCTGTCAAGTTACAAAATACTCCTGGAAGAGCATTTTGTATTTAATTGTAGAAAATAAGATTTAAGAAAGACTGCAATACCTTAAGGTTGGGCTGCTGTTACATTCTGTGATTACCAAGTGGGAAGGAGGCTTTTTTCTGTACTTTCAACGCTCTTATTAAATAAAACCCAGCTACTTTACTTAGCTCTTTCCTTATTAAAATTTAAAGATGGGCAAGGCTGGAACCTTTTCCGACCCAAAAAGCACGTTGTGCACATCGTATTTACTAAGGCTGAATTAGGTAACACTGTTTTCAAAAAGCTCCTGACCTGGCTGCACTTGATACGGGTGTGTTGCTCTCACAGGGTCACATGCAGGAGAATTAGGTTCAGATCTCCCTGCTCTCTCCCACAGGAGCGGAGGGGGTGGTACTTGCAGGAACGGGAATGCTGGCTTGCGGTTTGGAGGTTGGGGGGAGGCTGGGGTCACTGGACTCTTCCATCTTGCTGTGTTCCAAAAACTCAGTTTCAGAATTTCTCAGTTTACTTTACTTGGTAAAGAATTTATGCTTAACTATATGCAAGAATATTTACGTTTGGTACTACGAGAATTTGTTTACATTTGTGTTCTTACTCATGTCTTTGTTTTAAAGTCCAGTTCACCTTCAGGAAAAGTGTTGCACTCTGGTCAATGTGTAGGCTACCAAAATACAGGCAAAAAAGACACCACACTTACACATTACTGTGAAAGCTAAAGCTTTATTTTGTGTTCTAATGTATGTTACATTACCATGCTATGGATTAGCCTTCATTAAGGTGATGAGTTATGACTGTTTCTTAGCTCCAAACCCCAACAAATGTAGGGAAAAGTAACCAGCAGCAAGAGGAAATCTAGTGCAAGTGTAAACAAACACCTTTCAGCTGAGATCCTTTTAAGGTGTGTCTGTAAACGTCAAGGAGGATAGATGGTGTCCTGGAATGGTTTGATTTCACTGCATCATGCAAAGAGCAAGATTAAATGCAGAACTACCTATTTTAACGAGATGGTTCTTCCCTGTTTTCCTCTCCTGGATTGGATAGTCCACAGAAGGCCTCTTGTCGTGCCTGTTACATCGCCAGGGAGGCTGTGATATGTTCCTTGTGGTCATCAATGCTGTTTCTCAGCTCTCGCTGAGGACCGCTGAAAGAAACGTACCAAAGTTTCTCTTCCCACGGGCTTCTAGGTGCAACTTTGGCAGTGTCCACAGATTAGATTGATGGGGGAGGTGCCACCAAGGGGGAGGTTAAATTGTAATGTACTGATGTGGCAGTGACACGGTCATACTGTAAGTAGTGGGTTTTCATTTTTTCTGTCTTATTACTAGCAGGTATATGTCATCCAGAAGGGACTAAATAAAGGCTTACACAGTGACTGCAGTGCTTACCATATCGAGCAGCCCATTTATTGTTTGTCAGGCTGGAAATTGGTTTCCCAGACTGCTTATGACTAAGGAGAGGAAGGCGAGCTTCCAACGCAGCCCACAAGAAGTTCTGCTTTTTTAGGAGTTTGCCTTTTTCTCTAGTCTATGAACCACGTGAAAGGCCTCTAAAAATTCATTGAAGTCGATGTGGCCATCTTTGTTGTAGTCTATGCTGAGGACTAACTTGTCAAGGGATTCATCATATACATCGATGCCCAGGTGAGAAGTGAAGAGTTTCCATGTCTGGCCAAACTCCTCAAGAGAAATCAGACCTAAAGGAGACAGACAGCGCATTGCTTTCTCCAGTGCTGTTTCCCCTTCCTGCATACACACACACATGCATGCAAGCATACTCCTTCACTGCAAGAAAGTTACCTGCCTCCTGTGGTTTGGGAGTGCTTTGTGATTTCATGACTGAAGTACATTTTTACTTCAGGTAATGATCTAATGCTTTCAACAGCGGAATTGACAAAACAGTAAATACTGGGAGTGAGAGCGGAAGGGAGAAATAGCCCCCAGAAGAGTGAAGCCAGTACTGGAGACAGGATCTGTGAGAATTTTGTTCTCAAGTTAGGCTCTGTGCACTGTCCCTTATGTGGTTACAGCCTGACTGCCAAAATTAGTCTGCACTAAACTGGAAAAATGACATCACTTCTGGTTCCTCTATATTTAGAAGCCTTAAGGAGGAAACACAGTGAGGAAAGACAACTAGTATAGGCTTCCTAGAGCTGGAACAGTGAAGTTATCTAGACTTACCTGAATGATCTTTGTCAATGACGTTAAAGATGATCTCCAGATCCTTTCTGTATCTGCAGAGTGTTTCCACCAAAGCTGGTTGAACCTGATTTTGAAATTGCATGCAGGAAACCATTCAGACCTTGGTTTGAGTTAGTCTAACCAACAGAATCTGTACTATCCAAATCTATTTTCCCAGTTTAACTTGTCAGATGTTTTAAAAAAAAATTCTAATGCTCCGAGTTCCCTGGAATGATACTTTGTGTCTTGCCCTGAGGAATAATCAGCTAAAACCTGTCACTTTCAGATGGCAGGGTCGGGGGGAAGGAACCCTTCACACCTCCTACCTTCAGTAATTATTTGTGGAAATATGGATAATCTAGGGAAGATGCTGTATGCCGTGCACTCATGCAAAGCTTCCACGGTACATATGTGAATAGATCCTGCTGTTTAGAAAAATGATGGAGACAGCCAAGTACAAAAGCACTATGCAGCCACTTGGTCACAACTGGACTCTGTAGGAGAGACCTCCACTACCATTAAACATCTAAAAGTCCATCTACAAATGTGACCTCCTCCTCCAGGTGCCTGAATTGGCTCTGGAGCACATTTGAAAAGCTCATCTCAAAGACTGAGGGTTGAGTGCTCTGGGTAGGATTTGTCGCATCTCCTCAGCTATGTTATCTAAACGCCCTTGAGAGTCAACGGAAAGTAAGAAGCGGTTCTAGCATGTGATTCATCCAACCTATTTTAGGCATCTACCTTAGCACGGAATGATGATTCGTACCCTAGCAGTGCTCATTTCCCTCCAGTGACTATAAAAGGAATCTCAGCAACTAGTTCAGCTGTAAATGTCTACCTGATTGGCCAAACCACTGTCTTGTGCCTCAAGCTGCACCAAAAGCTGTTCCTCCAAGTTCTGCAAGGAGGCGTTTTCCTCCTTACCTCTTTTATAGGTTGACCTATTTTCAAATCATAAAAACATGACATGAAGTCAACTTCTCCATCTGAGTTCATCTGTGCTAACTGAGACCGCAGCATCCTCCAGGGCAGTTCCAGCTGTAGGACAGACTCCATCGCTGCAGCCCAGTCGTTGACAGAAATCTTGCCTGCCGGAAGGGGTCAGTTCATGTTTACAAGCAGTACGTGACACAACACAAATCAGTCACCAGCACGCCTTCTGCTGTTTTTAAGAGTAGTTGCAAAACATAAACATTTCTTCCAACCCTGGGATAAAAACCCTCATATCAATGAGCAGTAGGGTTGGATTAGACATTTCCACAGGTCCCTTCCGACCTCAACAACTTTGTGAATTCTATCATCATGCTCAGCATGTCTTAATACCTTTTGAGAAAACCAGATTATGCCATGAAGAGTACTTCAGATTTGAGCTGAGCTGCAACTACAGAGACCTATGTTGCTGAAAACCCAACAAAGAAATATGTTAAACACTTGTTCAGTGGCCAAAGAAACAGTACCATCACTTTCTGATTGCCTTTTTAGGGCCACTGATGACAACCCAGTCAAGTGAGAAGCCATCATGAGGAAAAGTTGTATTTGTGCTAGAAATAACGAACTCCTTGCTCCTATATAAAAGGTTTATGTATCAACTTACCACTGACTTTTGTTTAGCTGATGGGCGAGCATGTGTCTCCTAGTGGCACAGCCAGTCAACTTCACTCAAATATCTCCCAGACTCAGAAGCAGACCAGTTCCCCCTCACCCAAGACCCCCCATTCCCTGTCTGACATCGGAAGACACTCCAAAGTGAAGGTGGTGACCTTTGAGCTTCTGGAGCTGGATGTGCTTGACCAAACTCTCTGCCCAACAACAAACACTATTTCCTTATTTGCCGATGTGTTTCAGTTGTTTTCTTCTTCCTACTTAAAGCTTCATTCCTGCAAGTTGTTTTCTGGGGCTGAGCACCTGTGAACATCTATCCTCCTCTGTGGTCAGGAGGAACGTAAGATCAACCAGCCTCTGCTGTCCTCCAGCCTTAACACTGACAGGCAGGACCCCTCTCTGTGGGGTTTGTCCCCTCTGCCCCGACGCACACATGGTGGCAACTGGACAGAGTGGTAGTGTTACCTGTGCCGTTGAGGTCATACTGTGCAAAAGCACTAGTGAGTTCAGCCCTGTGGGCATAAATCTTCTCTCGTAAGGACTTTAAGGCAGATGATTCAATTGTGCCCACCCTAGGAGGAAAACAATGCAGAGCAGTTCATTAAAGGATTTAAATCCTCTAGCATTTTATGTTTTTCAACATTCATTATCAAATTCTTAGATCCTTTAACATGTAGTATGTTCAGGGTCATCCTAAAAGACAACACTGGGGGGAAAAAAACCCCAAACCTACAAAACAAACAAAGCCCCATAAGAATAATCTGAACTTAGAAGTAATCGAGTTTATGCAGGTAATTCTAAGCTGCTTTGCTTTAGTAAATCTGACCACAGTGCTAGGTATGGCAAAGCTGTCATGATAAACTTTTTGGACTCAATTCATAACAGGATTTGTCCAGATTAGCACTGCAGCCTTAAAGTAGACTTGACAGGCACAGGCCCTTTAGGAGTCCCTGGCAATTGTCTGTTCTAACCACTTACCGCATCTTAATTACCTTTGGGAGTTTCTCGGGAACATGTTTTGTCTACTGTATTAATTTTTAAATGGAAAATAGAAAACCAAGGAAAACCAAGGAAAACCAAGGAAAAGAGATGCCTATTCAATTATTTAGTCAAGCTATAGATTTGTGGCAGGTACTCGCATGCGAAGTGAGTACATACTCACTGCATACAACACACAGCTTTACCTTTCCCGAAGATTCTGCCTGCGTGTGTACTTGCTGACTCGATACTGCACAAACCGAGGAATCAGTTCAGGATTCAGTTTGATGTATGCTCCCCGGTTGCTCCCCTCTTCGTAATAGTTAGAGGCAGAAAATATGGTGATAACCTGATCACAGGAAACAAAGAAACTGGATTGGCTGGAACAACTCTTCTTGAGACTGATTTCTGAAACTAATGCTTAGAAAAACCTGCAGGTTACAAAATTGCCTACATATAAAACCAGAGATGAACAACTATGTCATTCACCAAATTGTTTGCACTTTTCTAGTCAGAGCTTCAGGCCTGTATTTTTGGCCTGTCATAGGAAGACTTCAGGTCAGAGAGCAGTGTGATAGAACATGCTGTTTAACAGAAACCTCTTTCTAAGATAGACCTGTTTTCAGGATTCTTGCTAGCCTCCTGATACAGCATGTCAGAAAGCAGGGCCAGAAGAGAAATTATTACGTTAAAAGGCTTCTTAGAGCATCTCTTACACTGTATTTACACATAACCCTCCTCAGGGATTTTGTACATGTTCATTTGTTTTCACACGAGTACAAGCCAGTCCCCACTCCCTGAAGCTGTAAAGAGTTTTGTTTGTCAGAACGCCATAATTCGTTCTAAAATCTATCATCTAGCACACAATTCCCCCAAACCCATTTTAAAGAAGGCACTCATTTTTTTAATTAACTTTGCAGACAAATGTACTGTGGATGTGCCTGTGAAATTCATAGGAGGATTCTACTTTACATGCAAGCATCTTACCTTCCCATCATGACTGATCTCATAACCTTCCGGCTTAAATTCATGAGACCTGATGAGCATCTTGAGATTATACTTTTCAAACAGCTTGGTAGTGACATCAGGGCCAAAGTAACAACCTCCTCCTCGACACTTGTTTGGTGTACAGCCATTCTGGCTTCTCGGATCACTCCAGAGAATGTCAAGGATCTGTAAATAGCAAACTCAAGCAAGTGAGGACTGGGAGTAGATGAGGACTGACAGGCTATGGCTGTCTAAAGCACTGGCCATAGCAAAAGCCCCACAGTACAGGGAGAAAACACACCTAAGCTAACAAGTAAGTCTCATTCTTCCTTCCTTTCAGCAGGGCATTCTTTCGGGCTGAAACTTTTGTTCTGCTTTTCTTAAGAAACATTATCTAGATCGTAGATGAACTTTTTCAGATGAAATATTATTTCAGAAATGTACCTCCTTTTACAGCTGACGTTTCCAGACTCGGGTAGGTGCATGAGGAACGGTACCTGGGCTATTTCAAAGAGCAATAGCTGCTGCCTTTGCATATAGGTGTGAGAGGCATTTTCTATTTGCCAGCACAGACCTGATAACGATACAGGTCGGTGGTTTTACCTATACTAAGCTTGGGAGTGCCTGCTCTAAACATGACAAGAGTTACCTTTGGCTTTATTATCTTGGGTTAGCTCATGTTTCAAAACAAGATTTTACAGACATGGGGATGAATTATCATGGTTTAAAGTTACCTAACCTAATAATTCTAGTCAGTAGCAAATATTAGTCAAAATGTGTCTGTTTAAACCTCACTGGATGAGGTTTACACTAACATATTTCCACTTCACACTTGTGAGCGTGGCTCAGTGGAGGCTTGGTCAGTTGGGGGAGTGTCAGATTTGAGGGGTTGCTTGTGCCCATTACATTAGTTTGTAGGTCACATATGTATCTTGGGAAATCACATTTTCAGATTTGCTTCTGAAGAAGCAAAACAAAAGTGTGTTCCCCTTAAAGCAGCTGTCTGAAGAGAAGCTCAGAAAAATAAACTATAAACAACTCAATTTTGAGCTTCTAAATTGCTGTGCAAATTAAGCTTTTTAAATTGTCACAATTTATTAAATTACAGCATGACAAGAGCTCCATATTGCCTCTAATATTCAAGAGGAAATGAACAGCCAGAGGACAAAAAATTCCTACTCTTGAGTAATCAGCCTATAGGTCTCAGGAGTTGGGTTTTTTTTGGACAGTATCAGCATTCAGCTGCCAAAACCACAGCCAAAAACAAAGGTGCTCACTTATTGCTGACAATTGCAAAGTCTGACCTAAACTGACAACCACATGTGTACCAACAGATCCAACCACATGAGGGCATGCAAACACATTTCATGCGGAGCAGTTTCCTCCTCATAGGATCACAGAATCGTTTTGGTTGGAAGAGACCTTTAAGATCATCAAGTCCAACCATTAACTTAGCCCTGCCAAGTTACCACTAAACTAATGGCTAAGAAAAAACACTGGGTAAATTGTACTTGTAAGGTATAAAATCACAAGCCTTTATTACCAGGTCTACAAAAAGCATCCAAAGAACTAATAGCTGGCTAGTATCCTCCCAAGAATGATGGGTTTCTTATTAAGAGACGGTCCCCTGGACTCAAACATACTGCCTGTCCAGAGCGCCTGCCGGGCTTGGGGCGGGGGGTATTGGTATCAGTCAGTCTTTAGTTTCACCTACTTGCTTCCATTCCTTCAGGGCGGGGTCTGGAGGCAAATTTGAGCCCAAAGTCTCAGTGGAGCCCAATGAAGAGATGTGTTGTGTTTTCCCTGCAACATTCTGGTTGACAATGTGTTTACTGGATCTGGTTGTCGAAATTCTCTCCTGCACTTGGTCCTGTCTGTCTCTCACTGACTTCGGTGGCCGCATCAAAGATTTCAACTTAAAAAAACCAAACAACATTGAAAGAGTTAGCAAAACATACAGTTGATACAGAGATGTCAGCTGAAAGGCACATCCGTTCCCCTTTTACTGTACTCAATAGTGAACTCTCATAATGTCCTGAACTCATAGAATCATAGAATCGTTTAGATTGGAAAAGACCTTTAAGATCATCCAGTCCAACCATTGACCCTACTCTACCAGGTCTGCCACTAAACCATGTCTCTAAGCACCACATCTACACGACTTTTAAACACCTCTAGGGATGGTGACTCAGCCACCTCCCTGGGCAGCCTGTTCCAATGTTTGATAACTCTTTCAGTGAAAATTTTTTTCCTAATGTCCAGCCTAAACTTCTCCTGATGCAACTTGAGCCCGTTTCCTCTTGTCCTATCACTGGTTACTTGGGAGAAGAGACCAGCTCCCATCTCACTACAACCTCCTTTCAGGTAGTTGTAGAGAGCAAGAAGGTCTCCCCTCAACCTTCTCTTCTCCAGACTAAACGATCCCAATTCCTTCAGCCGCTCCTCATAAGACATGTTCTCCAGACCCCTCACCCGGTTTGTTGCCCTTCTCTGGACACGCTCCAGCACCTCAATGTCCCTCCTAGACTCTGGCGCCCAAAACTGAACACAGTACTCAAGCTGCGGCCTTACCAGCGCTGAGTACAGGGGCACGATCACTTCCCTACTCCTGCTGGCCACAGTGTTCTTGATACAGGCCAAGATGCCGCTGGCCTTCTTGGCTACCTGGGCGCACTGCTGGCTCATGTTCAGCTGGCTGTCCATCAAGACCCCCAGATCCTTTTCTGCCAGGCAGCTTTCCAGCCACTCCTCCCCAAGCCTGTAGCACTTCCTGGGGTTGTTGTGACTGAAGTGCAGGACCCGGCACTTGGCCTTGTTAAACTTCATGCAATTGGCTTCAGCACTCACAGGTTGGGTGGAAGCTGCAGGTGTTTGGCACTTGCAGAAATTTTGCTTTGTATCTATCAGCAACCAGCCTTTTCAGAGCTGCTCTCATATTCTTATCAAGACACACAGACTGATTCCAAGCCACAGTCAATCACAAGGTCTCACTATACAGCAAGTAGAGTCTCGGCTCAGAGCGGACACTTTAGTGCCCAGCTTCACTGGAACCTGCTCCAATATGCACGGGCATTTGGTTTTTGGAGCTGTGTGCTATGGCTCCATGAAAGCCCATTAGTACAGATTATTCTCCAGGGAGTATCTTCTAGAGGGAGTATCTCTCTCTCAGACACGCACACACACGTGTGCGCACACACGCACATGCGCGTGCGCACACACACACACACACTGTTGCAAAACACAGTGCACACACACACACACACACACACACACACACACTTTAACAAAGAAAAGGACTGTTGCAAAACACAATGCAAAACACTGGGTTACTCCCCAGTGCACTGACCAGTATTTGAGACCTGTCAGTTGCCAGCTGTACCAATTAAAATACATCAGTTGGCCTTGAGTGATATTATTGCCCTGCATTGTGGCCCACACATGTCTCATTAGCAACACTCTCCTGTGGCAGCAACTTTGACCTGTTAATTCTGCACTCCACAAATACTGCATCAGTAACACACTGAGCCCAGCCTTGGTGAAAGCGTGGGCAGAACTCAGCTCACAGTTAAGACACCTACATCTGTAGTTAGGCACCCAGTTTTAGTGTACAGTGATATAGCCAACAGAGCCTAGACTCTGATGACCAGAAGTGTTCATTGCCCTTTTTCACATCTTGAAGAAATAGAGATACACCTGACTGTCCTGTAAAGTATTTATTTCTGTGTTAGAAAACAACAGGATGAGAGAAATAGCTCTAGATTCCACAGACACTAGTGACAAGGTACTGAAGGTTGCTTAAACATATGTATCCTGTCCCATTTGGGATGTTCTACCATGTCTGTGAATTAGCATGAAGCAGGAAGATATGAACCAGACCTAAAGGAGACCAGTGGAGGAGACCTGCAAAGAAAACTTTCTCCAGAGGCAGCCACAGGCCAGAGAAGACATGCCTCAGCTAAGGGATGCTTTCATGAACAGCACTGGAGACTGTCTGAGTAATGATAAGACCTGGATCTCCACCAGATCTCCTGGATCTCCATTGATTATAAGGAACCTAAGCACCTCGCTCACAAGCAGACATCTCAATTTAGTTGCCCAAATCGAGATCAAATCCCATACGATTTTCCACTGATTTGAAAGAGCTGTGTTTGCTCACCATTTCAGAAAAAAATTGATGTTTCTGTCTTCTAAATCCCTGAAAAACAGTAGTTTCTGTTTTCTCAAGGCCAGGTCCTGAAGTTTGATCCTGCTGGAAAGGCTCCCACACGTGCCAACTGCAGCTGCTGCCAAGGGAGTGCCTCATAGGTGGAGAACTTCCCCCACACTACAGATGGCAGAAGCACAGCCCCAGGACAAAAGGCAGTGCTAAAAAGATGTGTTTAGATTGATGTCTAAAGTGTTGAGAAATGCCTGAGAATTAAGTACTTTTCATACTTTCTGGCTAATGCATCATCATGGCAGGAAGGAGTTATCTAAAGTGTTTTTAGGTATTTTAAAGTCAAAGGCCTGTGTTATTTTACAGTACTTAAACAATTGGCTCTCAACACCTCCTGAAACCTTCCTTCCTAAACACTGATTTTGAAGAAAAACAAGACTCTTTTTTTCCTTATGTGCCTTATACAGCAGCTATTTCCTTTCCTAATGCAAACAACTTGATCTTAGCATTTGTATTGCTAAGTTTTTTAAAGAAAACAAAATTACCTCCACATGAATATGATCTCTTACCTTATTTCTCTCAAGTGCGTTCAGGAAATCCAAATCTGTGGTGTCTGAAATCCCTCCGTGTAGGATAAGAACTTTGCTATCAATTATAGTGGCAAGGGGAAGCCAGCTAAAGACGTCTCGCAGAAGACACAAAATCTGTTTCCCATGGTCCTGTAAAACATACTCTTATATTAGGTCCTATTTCTGGCAGATTCGGTTGCTTGTAAGTTCAAGATTTTGCTGAAGTATCTGCCACAGTCTGTATGAACAGTTCCAGCCAGGTGACACCCCGAACTGCAACACTGACAAACATGTTCTGACATTTACTTTAGGGCCATTTGATTGTCTCTATAGCATTTCGTTTTTCTTTCACATGTACCTCTTTTTGTGTTCTTGAGTAGCCTTATGAATGTTATTTATTTCATCCCATAGATCTCTCAGCATAAAAGGCTAACACTTAAAATTGTTTTGCCAGTTATTCCACTGAAAAACGAAAATAATTTCAACTACATTACTAAAGTCATTCTGTACTACACCTAAATAAACTGGTTGGAAGTTTCCTTATTAACACAGGTTTCATTTTACATGTGCAAGACTACAAAGAAAATAAGGGGAAGGAGGAGGAATCTTACCTTGTACTTCTTTGAAACTTCTTTTGTGAAGCCATATCTGAAAATAGGACAACATTATGAACTGGTTTTCAGTATGCACCTTCTGCATGATATTCTATAGTCTTTGCCACTCTATAGAGTTTTCTATCCCTCTTTTTCTCCTGCCATTCCATCTCACCTCTGTTTAAATGTGCTTTCTTCTGCTCTGTCTCAAGAATTGAGTTAAACTGTTTTCTTGTACATGCAAGAGATCAGGAACAGAATCTAGACCAATAATTATTAAGTGGCCTTTTTCCCATCTAAATGAAATAGTTCAGCAGTTTCACATTTTAGCTACAGAAAAGACATTTCAAAGGAACCTAACTGATGATGGGCAAAAATTCCCACAAAACCTCCACAGAGTTTTTGTTCTAAATCACTCAACTTTATTAGACAATGTTGTCTATCATGCCTTTTCCCCCACAAGGGACAAGGATTTTGATACCTCATTCTTTTAACACCAACATATCCTTGGTGCATGGGGCATTTTCACAACACCCTAACTCTCAGCTTTCAATTTTAGCTAGGAGCAGCACTGCTAATCAAAATGCCTAGCAGAGAGCCATACACAGGAATGCATCTTTGCACTTCAAGCCATCACAGACTTAGTTAATATTTTCCACTATTTTGGGTGGGAATTTTCCTACCTTGTAAATAAAGTAACTGATCTTGTTTTATGTGTTTGGTTTTTTTTTTAATTAAGTGCTGAAAAATGAAGTATCATGTGAAACTGGTTCTCTTACGTGGATCATTAATAGGATTTGAACATGGGCCTCTAACCCATGTTTATGCCTGTGTTAAAAGGGAAATATATTCTGTATGCACACATCAAATGATCGAAGGGGTACAACAGGTTACCCACCAGCCAGTCACCCAAAGACTTACTGGGGTGGGATTGAGACTGAGGAGGAGTTCCCATGTCTGTGAGATGATACTGTCTACAAGTCACACTTTCACTACAGGCAGAGACGCTCCCTGTGCTCATTCCCTTGGCAGTGCTGTACAGCTGAGTACAAATGTCTGTATTAGAAAATAGTGTCTTGGCTGTTCCTGCAATGGGCCAGACTGCCACCTCTCAACCACTGTGCAGAAGCTAGGATAGTTACTCACCCCTTGTGTTTGGGAAGTTGTGGTGGTGTGTTCCCCCCACCCCTCTCTGCTCTCCTGCATGGCAGTGGGCTGCACGCCAGGATCTCCCCTTGAGTAGGGACGCCTCTCAAGGTTACTCCTCAAGGTTCAGAGAGTCCTTGCCGCAACAGATCCTCAGTAAGTAATTTATAGGATGCTAAACTTTGAAATCTTAGCTAAGTGATATAAAGGATTTATTGTGCGTATTTGATCCTTTAGACATAAACCGTTGACCAAGTCTGGGGCTAGGATTGGATCCAGCCACACCTAGACTCATCTCTGAGAAGGAGTTTAGAAAGCAACATGGTCCTTTCTGAACCTCATGACTCAACGGGAGGGTCTCCCTGACAGTTCTGTCTGACCCTGTCCTCTACGCAGTAAATAACCAAGTGTACCTTGCCATCGAATCTTGTTAAAACTGTCACATTTACTATCAAACTTTGTTAAATGGCTGTTTTACAAGTGAAGTGCCTCACTCCATCTGCAACAGAAGCAACATCTTAGTCTACAGTTAAGTGAAATATCAGCTCCTGGTTTACTGGGTCCGTTATATTGTGTACTACTATGCCTTTTGCTACGCTGTGGAAAAGGCCAATGCTTTAACTAATACATCATCCTTCCATCCATTCCCTTTCCCCAGATTTGGTACTCTGGAAGCTGCACTAAGCCCATTGACTTCCATGGATTGTGATTAGGTCAGAGACAAGACATAACTCCTGTTCAAGTGCTTGTGTGTAATGAGGATGTTCTTTGCCCCCTCACACATCTTGAAGATGCAGAGCTACACCTGAATATCTAGTAAAACATTATTTCAGTTTTAGAGTGTCACAGTGGCTATGCAGCATTCAAAAGCTCCAACATTTCTAGTGAAAGGCCAGATACTCCCTCCCCCCGGCCCCTAAAATCTACCTCAGGTTCATGATGTAGTCTTCATGGTTTCCTCTATTCAAGTGTAAATCATTGGGGTAGATAAGAAGAAATGCAAACAGGATTATAAGTATTTCCATAGAATTTTTCCCTCTGTCAACAAAATCACCATTAAAGACATATCGGTTTTGTTCTGAAGGCAGACCATTCTGCAGAAGGAAACAAAAACAAGGACATTTAGAGACACTGCTACTATAAGAAAGGAAATAGCATCTCAGATGAGATCACATTGCTAGAAAATCTGCAAAAGCCTGCACAATACAGAGATCTAATATGCAGAATTTCTTTATTTCCATTGCTTAGAACAAAAATCTCCATATCAGACAATCTGTATGAGCCATCAGAGAAGGGATGACCTCTCTGACTGTTCTTACGATGCCACCTCTAATCCTTTCCTCCACCTATTAAATTAATTTGAAAGGGACTGATAGGAACATTATTCTTCTAATAAAATATACTTTTCTGTTAGTGCAGCTGCTGCCAGGAAGTTATGCACTTGCAAATATAAAGGAGTCATTCATTTTGAATGGAAGACAAGAAATCCATGAAAAATGATCTTCTGACACAAGTCTGATGGTTCTTATGTTTTCTTACGCAGTAAGAAAAGCGATTTCATAGATTTATATTGTTTGCAGCGTATGCTTCTAAAACTGCTGAGAAAGACTGTAGTCCAGAGGACATAAAATCTTAATACAGAACTCTGAAGAACGTTGATTCCAGTTGCTTTAATCCTGAAAGCACTACTTGAATTTTACTGACATTGCACTTTGCCCCAGCCCAGGGCAAAAATATACTTGAACGCTCACAAACCTGAGAGGCTGTACAAACAGGTATTTCTTACCTTATTTTTTCTGAAGATACAGAGCAATGCTTTATTATGAACGGTGACTTAGTATTGTGAATTGATGGTGTGTTTCATTAGATTAGTTCTCAACATGTCAATGGGTGCCATCAGCTTACAGAAAGTATAGTAGCAATTACGTGCAGCTTCATTATTTCCAGTCATGAGTATCAGAAATATTACTTCAATTTTGACTTGCCAGAAAAAAAGAAACCTCTGTTTTCACAATTGGCATACACAAGAATTATCAATAGAACATCTACAAAATCACACTACAACTGTGGAAGCCATTTCTAACAGGTTTGGCAGCATGGCAAGACATCCCACTTCCTGAATATAGCTACTGCATCAGTGTCCAGCACTTCCTATGTTCCTATGGTATTCCCTGGTGTACTGCTTTAGCAGGTTTATTTCAGGATGCATGATTTGGCAAGAGACTCAATTAAACGCTTCATTTGAATCCATTAGGAAATCTCTTTTTTGTCCCAATCAGTGTCCCGCACTGTTGTTAGGATGCAGTAGTGAATCCTAGTCTTTCGATTCCCACACCAGCACAATCCTGACTGCTGTAAATACAGCTTACTTGGTTTTTGCCATAGCCTCTCTCCAGCTCTCTCCGAGTTAACTTAGAAGAGATGTGTGGTGGCTCTGTGCTCACAAGAGTGGCAATTTATGAGAGTCTGCTAATGCAGTGGGTTGTAGTGGTTTTAAAAAATAAAAGATGGATTTCAGGAGTGGAACAGACAGGAGAGACTCAGCAGCAGCTCCTGGAAAGATAAATTAATAAAAGCTTTGCCTTAAAACCGATAGGCATGTGAATCACCAGCAGATTGTCGGTATACACACAGCCACGCTGTAAGTGCAGTCCTTATGGAAAGACAGATCTACTGAAGCACTCTCCAGATTCTACCATTCTTCTTTTGGAAAAGCTTACCCACAACTCTTAGTTTTAAATGAGAGTTTGTTTTCAACTTCCAACTTCAATGTCATTTTAGTTTTGTTCCACACTCATGTAAAGTTTCTATTCCTTTTCTGTGGTTTCAACCAACAATAAGAGCAAAACGAAATTAAAGGCTGTTGCAGCCCCTGACATGTCAAAGAGGCAAACAAGGCCCTCTAATGATTAGCAACTTGCTGCTGGGCATTATTACTGTATCTGCTGGGTTAGTGCTTAACTAACTTCCGTTTGTCGTTTGCATTTTCTACAGCTTCAGGCTATTTCTATCCATAGCATCCATTTAACAATCTAACTTAGCAATGCATAATTTAAAATTCAAAGGTTTCAGGGAATTTCAGGAAATGCTGTAATTTAATGGAAATTAATGCAGGGACTGAATGAACCTTACAATCTGGCTATTGAGAAAGAAGCACTTATCTCAGCCTCACCCAAACCAGGTTTAAGAATTACACACACTATTACAACGAGTATTGTATTGATAAGCTGTAGATTGCTAGCTTCTGTGTGTTTGCTGCTGGCAGTTTGTAAAAGTGCTGTGATAAAAGTTCCCTGGACAGAGCCCCACGCTCAAGGCACCCGGTCTGCATGCAGGCCTCCAAAATGCTTCAGCAGCCATTTCGGCTCTGGGCAGGCCTGAAATCGCTACACTCTTCATGGCACTGTTTAGGATTGCACCCTCTTGTTTAAGGTTACGGGTGGTTCATACCAACTTGGAGGAAGAAATCCCTTCTAACTGCAATAGAGTTAGTGAAGCAGAAAAAAATGGATCATGGAGGCTGACTGGGTTCACTGCTTGGCTGAGGAAACTGCTCAGAGGGGACAGAAATACTGTGTCATTTATTTTGCTTCTAAACAACTAAGCAGTTCTATCGTGGGCTCTCTGTTTTCTCCAGCGACTCTGAAATGACAAAATATTTGCCCATTTTATTCGGTTTGGTGGAGGGACTCCCCTAGAAACTCAACAGAGAATGACTGAGGGTAAACTCTAGTGCCTGAAGTCAGTTTGAGTTTTGGCTCTGAATTTACTGAAGTCAGGATTTAGTCCTTGCTTAGAGTTTTTTTTCTCTTCATAACATCCATTAGAGAGGGGAAAAAGAATCATCTTCTGTTTACTCCAAAAGAGTGAAATTCAGGCTGATTGCAGTTGTAAATACAACTATAGCTTAGCATTTATCTTCAAAATAGGTTTTTTCCCATTCCAGGTCCTGTGTATGAAACCAATCTGTATCATACTCTTATTCCAGTTTTAAAAAGGAAGATTGTCTAATTAAAATAACAGCTAAAAGACTGCAAGCCAAGGACCAGCTAAACGTAATTGATTGATTAATAAGAAAAGCAGAATTCTGTAAAAAGGTAAAACAGGCTTCAGTTATGCACTTGGGGAAAACAACGAAGTTTCCATTCAACAAGTGTCAGAAGTGTAACGAAGTTGGAAGCAGGGGGGAATTACATCATTTAAACACCTGGTTTAGCTCACTTCAGTCTCTATTCAGTGCAGATGAATGTATAAGGATCAGACACAAACCCTTTACCCCAGAAAGCTAAAATCAAAGAGAGTATCTGCTAAGTGAAAGGTGGTGATTCATGCTAAAAATAAATGTGAAACTAAATATAGGAAATTTCCTGCATCTTCAGTTAAATATACAATTGTAGAAAAGATAGCCTGGAGCTTAATTTTTTTCACATCAGTAAAACAGAAGTATGCTTTTTTTAACATTAAAGAGTGAGCAGCTGTTCAAGGATATGTAAAGGGTGTCCAAGGCATTTCCATTTTGTGCAGACTACGTGATTACTTCTGAGACTTAAAAAGCTTTTAAACAGGCAGCGCTCTTTTTTGTTTCCTGTAAACAAAAATTAAAAAACACTTTGCAGGTATCAATGGAAGGCCTAAATGAAAGCTGCTGCATTTTTTCTGGAGGGCCAAAATTATCCGTGGTGTAGTGCTACATCAGGAACTAAGTTAGCTCCTGATTTTAGAAGACTTTAGTCAATATGGAATATAAAACAGTGGCAGGACTTTGGAGACATTGCAAGGAACCCTCTTAAGTTTTGGTTCATGTTCCAGTTCAACATTTAGGAAGAGAAAGACCTCCTGGATCTCCTCCTTCACAGTGAGCAGGAGGATATGGAGAAGGAAAAGCTATTACGAAGACACCATTCAAATTGTTCCAGGATTTGTGTGTGTGGTACATGTATACTGCATGTACAGTTCTAACAGTGATAAATCTGTCAGCCATAAATACGTGTTCTTAACAAAAAGTCATGAAGTGAAAACGCTACATCACAAACTGCCTACCTACCTTATAGAATATCAGCAAAAGATCATCCAGGTTTCCATGCAAATCTCCTACAGGAAACAAAAACATGATTTTCTTTTTTTTTTTTTTTTCCCCCTCACATAGCAGGAAAAAACTGGAATTATAAAACTGGAATTAGTTAGTCCTAATTAGTTTTTCCCCATGTTTTCCTTAGTAATTTGTTTTGTATTAGGATTAGCTTCATTTTAAGGTACGTGCTGAGGCTGCTTGTAAAATCTGGCAATTAAATACTTAAAAGAGTATACAATTGTCTTGCATAAGGTTTTTGTCTTTCCAGCTGGATCTGAAGATCAGACATAGCCAAAGGTTCACTTAGGGAAATGGGAGTAAGATGAACAAACATATTATGAACCTGAAAATCAGAAATTGTCACTAAAAGACATTTAGAAATACAATCGACTTCTACATACTAACATGTTTAAATTTACTAAATAGCCCCGTATATACAGCACAATTGAACATCTGCTTGATTCAGGGCCAGGTTTTGATTACTACAGGCAGGATTTGATGGAGTGTTAAGAACTGTCCATGCTTGTATGCTTCAGTGCTAAGGCCACAGGAATGACAGATTTGGCCCTTTCCGAGAGGTTTATTTTGGAACAGACAGGGGAATACCACCCCAACACCAAGGATCACTTCTGCGTATGACTGAATTTCATGCTCACAGAACCAACCTTCTCAGGTCTGTGACTCATCACCACAAAGCCACAGAACAGTTTCAAAACCTATCTTGTGATAATATGCTTTCACCACCAATGAGTGGGAAAAGCGAAGTGACATTTTTACCCTGTCTACATGTTTTCTGTGCAAATTTTTATTAATTATGAGCCTGCTGAAGTCATTCTAAGGAGTCCTTCGAGCTACAATAGATTTTCATCATGTATGTGGGTGCAAACATTTCAGGTACATATTTAATCTGCATTATTAATTTGAAATCAAAAGAAAATGGGGAGAAGGATACCTTATTTTAAGGAAATGAACATTTTTGACCAATTATGTATAAAAATTGATCTTTCATCTTCTGCAGAGGATATTTCTGGTTACAAAAGCTATTAGTTTCAATGGCAGGAAAGGGACCCCTTTAGATGCTGCTTACATACTGCAAATGCAATACAAACACGAGGAGGCAGGTTTTGCTTAGTAAGATCATGCCATGTAGTGAACAAGTATGAATCTGTGTTTCCTTGGTTTGCAGACAGGTTTTGTTGGTTTGGTTAACAAATTATTGTTTATACAAAACCTCATTTAAACAAACCCTTTCCTGCAATCAAAGTAGGTGCATAACCACATCTTTAAAAACAGTATTTGTTTTGCATGTGTCATAGTACCCTTCCTTATACCACTTTTCTATTATACACAGCACACCTGCTAGCTGTCGGGAGTTAATGTCACCATTACTGTTCTGTTTTGCAGCTACTGCATTCTGTGGCGAGTCAGGATATTGCATCCCTTTATCCATAATTTACAAAAGCGTAACAAAATAGATGGGCAATGAGCTCTTAGTTCTTTACCTTGTGACACATCACATCGTTCTGTGAGACTAATTTGTTGGTTATATAAAGGCTGATCCATCCTCTTGGGTCCCTTTAGAAATGAGGTTTTATTACAATTTCAATTTATTCTAGATAGTCATGCTGTCAATGAAAGGTCTTGTTTGCCACCCCTATTAAGCCCTCGTTAAAATCATTACTGAGTAAATTATGATGGTAAAGTCTTTTTCTCAGTAAGAGGAGAAAGCAGTACGACTTGTAGCCAGTGATCAAAACACTTGGTGGCATTTTAGAGATGGAAGTGCAGGAATATTTAAGCTACACTGCAGTGTTAGCTGAATTAATACTGACTCATTCAGAAATGTTTAATGAGAAAAAGAAAGACAAGATGAGGGACTTTCTTAAAATATACTTAGTGTGACTCAGGAACCTTATATTTTTTGTTTGTTTCAATTCATGCATTTGTGGGGAGAAAAAAAAAAAGAAAAAAAAAACATCAAGAACTTTCTTCTTTCTTGGAATCACAACATTTGGAAATGTCTGAATCATTCTCTAACCACTTAGAGTATCAACCTGTAGCCCTAAGTGGTCGTCTTCTCTGGCACCTTACCACAGACAGTTATCTCCTTGGAGTAGGAAGTTGAAAGATGGGTGATATTTGGCATCTCCTTGAGAACCCTCCTAGTTTCACATAGTAGCTGCAGTACATAGCGGGCATGAAGCAGCTGTAAGAAAAAAATGCAGGCAGAAAAGGAAGACTTATTAGAAGTAGCAATATGTCTGTCTGCTTTATTAATATCAGACACATATTGCCAAGATTATTTATACTGCAGAACTTCAGACATGATTACAGGCTGTATGGTCTAGTGCTGGGAATTAGGAGTGTTCACTTGCTTCCTGGTGAATGGATATAGAGCCCTTAACAAACTTGCTTTACATATTTTCCCATTTTATTTCTAGTGTACTCTTCCTACTCTTCCCATCTACAGAAAGGATAAGAGACTGAGTTATACAGCAGTCAGAATCATTGCATAAGGTCATCTGTTCAAAGTAACTGGGGGAAAAAAGAAGGATGTCATTCTAGCTGTGAGTAAAAAAAACCAACACAAACCAACCATAAAACCCCTAAAGGCCATAATTTCAGCAAATTGCAAAAATAATGAGAGGAAAACTCCAGCAAGGGTCGCCTTGGTAAGAGTTATCTTCCTGTTCACTGTGAAGATGTTAGGAGAACGCAACATTGAAGCTTCTGGTTTTCTCTGCTAATGCTTTTTATGAAAATTTTGTCAGTCGGTGATTTTTAAGACTTTTAATTCAAACACAGCTCTGAGGAAGTTTGGTAGAGGAGATAGATGAGTTACAGATTGACTTTTCAAGATACATGTTTTAAAGCAAACAAAAAAGACCAATTACATATAATCATTTCCTTAATAAAATGCCAGCCATAGTAAGAGAAGAGAGAGCTGAGAGTAAGGTGAAGTCTGGGTGGGCACATTTATCTTGCGCTTTATATTTTACTACTTTTAAGATCAGCCTCCACAGAAAATTACAGAACCACCCCCACCCCCACCCCCATTATTTGGTATATTAAAAGCAAGATAAACTCTTATCCTTTATATACAATATATTGTTAAGCACAAATAACCACAAGTTCGAACAAAGCTGTGCCATGTAATGCCTCTCTGCCCCACCCTTGTAAGAGGGCAGCAAAGGAGCTTGCTCAGGAACATTGAGAATCAGCAACAGCCTTCTCAGTGCCTTGGCAGCTGCAGACAGCAAGCTCCTGAGATTTGTGCTATCACCCTACATTAGCGATGCTTTATATTCACTTTTCCATTATGGTGGAGTCTTGTACACTGGAACGAGGTGATTAACCCTTACACCTCAATTCCTCTAAAAAGAATGGGGTGGGGAATAAGAAAAAAAGAGGACCACATAAGGAGCACTTTTAACCCAGAAAAAGATGATAACTAGTTTCCAGGTTAGTTTAGGACACCTTCCCCAGTCCTGCATCCTCACTGATAACCCCTGCCTTGCAGCTGCTAAGGGTTACCATTTCATGATCACTGTAATCTCAGTGCTAGAAGACGAGGTCCCCACTAGTCCCTGCCCCCTCCCCAGTGCTGGTTCTGGTGGTCATGCAGCCCAGTAGTGAATCAAATCTGGGAACTGGTCTGGCTGAGAACTGACTGCTTTTGATTTTGTTGTGTTAGTTTCCAGCCAGATCGGTTTCCCAAGACAGCTCACCATGGACCTGTATGATCACACGGGGCTGGCAGGAAAGGATAATGGGATGGAAAGGAAGGGTGAAATATCTCCTTGGGCACCAGTTTAGCCTTACATTGGATTCAACTGATTGTGAAGCTACAACTTGACAGAGATGTAAAATAAGTAAAAAGAAATCAAACTAGTTGCAACTTACCTGTTCATTCCTGAAAGCATGAAGAAGAGCATTGGCATCTTCAACAGTAAGGGGAAATGAGAGTCGTGGTCCATAATAGGAGTCTGGAACATCAATCTTCTTTTCAAATTCTGTTAAACACAAGTCTTCATCCACCACCTGAGAAACACTAGGGCTGGTGAAAATTTGAGAAACTGGAACAAGAGGGAAGAAAAACAACAATGTAGAAACTCCACTAGTGCCCCATAGGGCCACAACAGCATGACCAGAACTGGTTGAATGTAACTGATGCTTTACTTGCTGCAGTATTACAGTGGCTAACTCCTGCCTTGTATAGTGGAAGAGCTCCAGGTCTCCCCAGATTGTTTCACAATACTAAACAAACAAACAAAACCAAAAAACAAGCAAAACCCAATCAAACTAAAAAACAAGCAAAAACTCTGTCCCAACAGCCAGTAGCTGTAGTCAGGATGCATACCATTTTGCACTGCGGTTGTGGAGCAATCTGCTCTCATAGGTAATGAGAAACAACCTGTTACAGACTTTCTTCTCCTTCCCCCACAAAGCAAGGAGATTCAGAAGTCATGGCTGATCATACAATGACCATCATTTGTTTAAAGTTCAATATTACACTTTTAATAAAGGTTTTAAAGATTCACTTTTATTGTTTTTGTTTTCTATGTAAAATTTTTAAACTAAATACCAGCAGGTCAGTGATTATTTAAAAAGTCATCGACAAAATCCTATTTATTCACAGTGGATTGTAAAGCACTCCTTTTCGATACAAGTAGGAGACAATGCCAGCTTTTGGTTGGCTGCCATAAAACCAGTGGATTAAATAAAGCAAAGAAAAACACAGTGATAAAAGGAGAGCATAGCTTCTAATTTTCCTGGAACATGGAGAAAGCAGGAAGATTGCTAATTGCTTCAATTCAATATTTTCTTGACATACCCTTGAAATGTAACTGAGTGAACAGTCGGTTTCAGTGTTTTCTTCTTGCAGATTGTCTTTATTGTATATTATTCTAAAAGAGAGAACCAGACCCTAGAGGATAGTGTTCTGGCAGTGTTACAGCGTTGCTCTTGTGCCACAGTTGTTGTAAACACTTTTTGCTGTGCTGCAGGTAAATTTTCTGTAACCGTGATTAGATGCAACTGGAAATAAAAATTATTTATTTATTTAAAATTTAATTATTTATTTTTATTTAAGAATAAAATAATTCTTATTTATTGCTGGAGGAATACCTGTGGCTGTGACTCAAAACTCACAGCAGCCAAAACCAGCATGTGATCTCATAAATTATGAGATTCATAAAGGCCAGCTTGTCTTGTAACTGGATAAAATTCATATTAAAGAAATAAGTAGACAAAAAATACACTTTTATCAGCTCTGGATTAAAAAACCCTTTTTTTTAATCGCTGTTCTGCTGTGAGCCGATTAGCACATTTAGTGTACAGCCATGTAAATGGATTAAGGCATCAAGTAACAGCAAGGTGCTCAGGGTTCACCATTTCCACCAAGTACAGTATGATTTGCAGTCTTCCACCACGGTTACAGTTTTGGCTGGCCGCCAGAACATCACCCGTGGACTGAAACTGCTGGTTCCCACATACTCATCATCCAAGCACATCTGCACCAAGTCTCATCCCAGCTCTAGCAGTGGGTCTCCGGATAGCATCTGCCTCTGTACCCTACCCCTCAGGAAGTGGGTGACTGCAGACCATGGAGCCGGTTCCTCAGACCACCTGAAAATCCTCATTGCCTGTTCTGGCCAGAGGCTCTCCTCATCTGACATGATTCCTTCAGAGTCAGCAGTCTTCTCAGTATTTCAAGCCAGGCAGACACCTATCCATGCCTGCTCCTACTCCAGCCCTCCCTTCCTGCATGCAGCAGACTACCCATCCCTTCACCTCTGAACGTGAACCTGCCATCCTCACAGCCTTGCTTCCTTTTTGGCATATGCCCAGGCTGAGAAACCCAATCTCCTTCCCTGCAGGGTATATGTCTGCAAAGTACACCCCATTTTCCACTTCTGGATGAGTCGTGAAAAGCCAATCATGGTCATTAGCCTTAGAGTGTGCTTATGTCTCCTCAGGCAGTCTTTCAGCTGCCAGAGGAGTCAGTAATGGATGCTCTAATGCAGCCTGGGGATTAGCACGCTGGCCAATGAGTACACCAGCTCACCAGAAGCCCCATGCAGGACTAATTCTGAAGGACTCAGCACCCCTCTCACTTTAGTCATCTTCTAGTCGAAGCTGTCAAGGCTCTTTCAGTCCATATTGAAAGACAGGGACAAAAACTCTTGACATACCTAGTTCATGCACCCATCTTAAGACAGAATGAAATATCCTCTGCCAGTATCTGCATCTCTCTACAGAGAGCACAGGGAATGACCTGCTTTGTACTCTAACACCAGAGGTCTAGCCCAAGCTCAGTGAGTTGTGCCTTCGCTGTTAGCAGACCCCATAAAACTACCCTACAGGACAATATCCATATTCCATTTTAAACACAAAAGCCCAGAGCTACATCAGTTTGGCCACAGAAAACCCAGGGACCTGGTTCTCCTGACAAGATGACCTCACCATGGGAGTTGTTCAAAGCAAGTCACAGACGCTGCTGCCAAGGATGTAATTGCTATGAGGGTAACAAGGAATCAGTTACTTCTGCGGCTCTGAGGTAAACTCTCTGTTCTGCCACCATCTATGCACCTTCAGACACTGGAGTACTTGAGAGCACCTCTGACTCCTGAGGAGTGCTCTTATATCTGCCAGATACCGATCCCCAGCCATCAGGTCAAACCCAGATGGACCTTGAGCCCACTAAGAGGATGAAGATTTCTATAACGCTGCAAACATTTATTCCTTCATTCCATTCCTGGCACTGCAAGCTGCAAGTAGCCGTGACTTATTCCTCACTGCAAGAATCACTCTATGCAAAAAGCCTTGGAAGGGTGTTCATGCTGTAAGGGAGGCATCATGGGGAGTGAAACTGCAGAAAACAGCACTTTTTTTTGTTCCCTTTGGAAGGAAGGCTCCAGGAGGTGTGGCTCCTGCCCTGGTGACCTTGAGAAGCACAGCCAGGGGTGTCTTGGACTCCTAGTTCCACCACTTTGCCCTGGACATGTTTGCAGACTTGTCACCCTCAATGCGCCCACAAAAGAGTGAGTAAATGGGTCACTTTTTGCTGGAAAAGCAGTTTCCAGCTTTCTCTGACCAGAGGTCTTTCCATTCAAAGACTGAGCAGGTATGCAGATTTTTTTCAGGGAGGGAGGGAGACAAGTGTAAGGTGGAAAAGGTTTTAATTCTTACTTCCCACAAGTCCTTTGAAAATAGCCTCTAATCAGAAGCAGAACAAGAACAAGACACGCAGCTTTATAATATCCCAATCACAACTTAAACTGCACTGACATCTTAAGCAGGATGAGAGGATGACAAAAGCTTCAGGGTACAACAGATAAACAATCACATCAAAAGCACTACTGTGTTAATGAGATGGTGGCTGCTTTCTTTCTTTGAAAAACATATTCTAAAAAAGATTAAAAAGAGGAAAGTGACAAGATGAATAGTGGAGACTGAGTGGTTTATAATGTGAGGAAAAACACAGATCACAAAATCTTCGGGTAGCTTTCTCCTCACATACTGAGAAGAACAGGCAATCTATTCTCTCGTAAGAATATTATATACTATCTTCTTGGAGAGGGATTTTGAACCATATGCTATCACTCTAATTTAAGTGAGCACACATTGATTAAAAAAAGCCAGAGAGTCGTGGGTTTTAGAAAATGCTTGGGAATAGCAAAGCCAATTTGAAGGCTCTCTGCTTGTTATGTTTACACTCACCGTGGTTCACATCTTAAGACTGTGATTCAGCAGAAGTGGAAGCAGTTCATTAAGAATCACTCTATTCAGCACTTAAACTTTGCTTAAATCAGTGGGGCTAGCACAGGTGCTGCAAAGGTCATTTAGAGGGGCGAGCAATCAAGAGCAAGCAATCAGTAGCTGGACAAACATAACCAGAAACCACACAACACAAATTTGGTATCCAATTTCTCAAAAAACCCGTAAGTTAGCTCCTTTGTGTAGGTGGCCTCAGTCATCTTTCTATTAAACACGTACCTTACAGCACCTTTCTGTTTCATTTTGGGTTCTGCTATTTGTAACATGGGGTGTTAGAAAGCAGGAAATAACAAACCAAGACAAAAATAAAGCCTTTGGAGCAGTTACCAAGTCTTAACAACTTCAGTCCTAACAGATGAAAGTTTTAAGCAAGCAAGACAAAGGGCAGCTTTACCATAAACCATACACTTTGTCATGTGTTGCAGCCTTAACCACGTCCGCAAGTCCCAGTATCTGAAAGACCAAGAAACAGGTCACCTGCGCAGTGGTGATGAGGGGCAGCCCACAGTGCCCTCTGTCCCTCCTTGTGCACAGGTGGGGCCTGGATCTCCACCTGCCCACGAACAGCCCATGCATGTAGCAGTGTGCTCTGTACCAGCCATGTTCTGACCCCCAGAAAGTCACCTGAGGCACCTTACTCACCCTTGTTCCTTCTGTCAATAGACACAGTTAATAAAGGTGGATAAATCACATCTACAATGAGCAGCTGTAAAGTTCCCTTTTAATATTCTAATGAAAATAGAGATTAACACTGTTTTTCCAAATCTCAGACCTAGCACTACTATTTTCTTTCCCACTCAGGTGGAAAAGCGGAACTGAGGTGCGCTCTCAGCATGTAGAAGTAGATGAAGTGAACAGTGTCTGATTGTCTTTAAGTTTGCCAATTCCCTCCCAGGAAGTTAAATGACTAAAGCAGATTTTTTTGCAGCATATAGTGGTAATGGAAAAAATCAAAGGAAGGACTACGGTATCATCTGCCTTGGCTTTGGAGCAAGGCTCAGACATAATTTCTTTTTCTGCAGAGCACACAGAGCATTAGGCACTCTAAAGTATTTAAGAGAGAAAAATTGCCATTTCTAATGGTTGTCATTAGAACACTGAACCACTTAACGGTTTTGATGGTGGTTTTATCCTGCTATCAAAGTGCGTTGTGCAAATTTTAATTGGAATAACCTGTGGCTGGACCAGATGAAACAGAAAGGACATTCTCTTGTAATTCAATAAGAAGGGGACAGTCTCCTTTTTAACTCCACTGGGATTAGATCTATTCTCAATTTGTTCAGGGAAGTCATGTTGGTTTTCTGGACTTAGGAATCACTTTCAGTCTGTCCTTCTATTGAGCTTGACCTCAAAAGTAAGTTTTGTCCAAGGATCCCAAAATACTTCAAAAATTAAAGGTTATGCTTTGAATAACTGAGCTTTAATTGAGATGCTTTCTGAAGATTTACCTCCAGCATTTTAAATTTATTTCATTTTTACTCATCCATGTACTGATACATGTTTTGCAGTGAAATCTAGAACAGATTAAATTAAAAAGTGGTCCATAACTGCTTCAGGGGAAAAAAAAAAAAAAAGGAAAAAGAAGAGCAACCTCTTCGAAGGCAAACTCTTTGATTACACGTGCCCTAAACCAACTAGACATAGGCTTTCTGGACAATCACATCTCATAGTTTAAGAAAACATGCATAAAAAGCTGTGAAAATTGGAGTCAGTAAGACTACCACGAGAACAGCTTAAGGGCAGTAACATATAAGAAAGCACTCGGAGCACCTCTGAGTATTCTCCTAAGGACAACAGGTATCTGTTCTGTCTTACATCTTGCCTCACTGAGTAGATATTGAGCAACGCCAACACTTACAGAATAAAATTCTTATTACAGTATTTGGGAAATCAAACCTCAGCCCCAACACATACCATAGGCTGTAAAAATCACATTGAAAATTAACTTTCCTCACATCAGGTTTTTCAAAGAGAATCTCCATATTACTTTGATTTTTATCCTTACCTGAATCAGGATGAGTACAGTGATCCAGCATGAATGTGAAAAAGTTGGATAGCTGAGTACGGAAAAGAAAAGAACAAACACACACTGATCAGTTTCTGGGCTCCAACAAGCATTAACATTCTCTTTCCTCACTCAGTTACTAACAATTTCCCACTTCGGGGGATCTATGACACTACTATATGTTCCCATAGCATCAGCCTGCAATAATGACACTACTTGTGTTCTACTTTCCTTCTTTGCTAGGAGTTAGCAGATTGACACTATGTGAATACATACAAAGTTCCAGGGCTGTATCAATGCTGCTGACATTTTTGGGTGTAATTCATCTTGCCCATCATCCAGACTATTTCCCTAGACTTCCTTTGTAGTCAATAGAAAGACACTGCTACAATGCACCGAACTGACTTTAAAGCCTGATGCTCAGACGAACACAAAGCCCTAGAAATTCCTAATTCCCTGAACTGACCCTAAAGGAAGCCTGGGCTGACATGCTGAGACACTGATATCTCTGCTGTACATATCTTGCCTCACAGACACTGTCAAGATCACCCATAGTGGGATGACTTGCAATCCCTGGCTAACAGAGGTGTTCCCCAGGAACCTCTACCCTAGATATGGTTGTATGGGCAGAATGGTGGCCTGATGCTCACATAGTTTTATATATATATGTATACACACAACTTAGTTCATGTGTGAGGCGGGAAAGTGGTTTTATTATACAGGACACAGCTTTGTAGGGAGAAATAACCACATACCCATTTTGTTTGTGCAACTTCAGTCCTGTAGGGATAACATAACTGCTTGTACAGGAAGAATTGAAGATTACAAACCTGTAGTTGATCTTGCTCATCAGCATATTCAATTGACTGAAAGATACTCAGAGAATAGCGGCGCCTCATCTCTAGCCGGGCCATGGTAAGGCGGTACCAATTCTGGATAAGGATAGCAGCTCTAATGACTGTCAAAACAGAAAGCAATGGAGTACGCATGGATGCAGTGTAATCTACAATGAAAACACACATGCTACCTTGGCAGAATTTTGCAGAGAGATGACAAATTCAGTCCATTGTTGCATAGTTGACTTTAAGATGAAACTCTGTAAAAGTGAGACTCAAAAAAGTGTTTTCTAATAATGAATACATAATGCATTTAGTGTTTCTGTCTTCAGGGACAGATCCAAAACTAGCTGACTTGCTCAGGGCTGTATTGTCAGAAACCTTCCCCATTTCATTGTCCTGAAGACAGTACCCATGTAAGAAGTCAGTCATGTTCAGCTGATGGGCAGTATGTGGGTTTTGCGAAGGTGAGGGAAGGAAGAAGAGCAGTTTGGCCTACCAACAAAATGTATTTCTTTACCAAGCTTCAGTAAAAAACTTGAGACTTTGCAAGCTGTAACATGAGCATTGTGTTATGACAGAGTTTGTTACAGCCTCTTTTAACGGAAAGTTTTTGCCTGCACAGGTCTATCAGCAAGCCAGCAAAATTCAAACCTTAGGATAAAATGTTAACAAATCATATTGAAGGACAGAATATGTTGCTTAAATAGACATGCCAAAAGGCACACAGATATATCTTTGGCTAGCTTGGTGAACAAAGGAACAGTCACCCCAAGAATTCAATGGGACATATCAGAAGACCATTTTGGACTATGCTGAATACGCATCCAACTCAGTACTTTAAGAAGCTGTGTCTACTATTGTCCCAGTCCGGAAAACTGCTGGAAACTTCAGAAGGACAATGACCAAGACCGCAGCCTAGAGTGAATGGCCTGCTGCCTACAGGCCCCAGTCACACCACAAACGGATCACATTCCCTTAGCAGCTCAGATAAAAGTTTATCAAGCACAAAGAGGTCCGAGGGTGGGCACTGTCCTGTAGGGAGAGCTCCTCACACCTATGTCAAGCAGTTAGTGCTGCGTGAACAGCGACCACCAGCGAGAGCTGTACAGGAGGACAGGAGCTTCAGGAGCTGATGCCCACTTGATCCCTCCCCACCACTCTGACAATCTCCCCTGCTGCTCCCCTGCTACTCGGGAGCTAGGGGTTGAAACGTGGGTGGCAGTAGCACTGCCAGCAGGAAGACAACAGGAAAGGCAGGAAGACGTGCCCTCAGCATTACAGGTGATCACTGCAGCTCCAAGAAACCTGGAGGAAGGAGTAAAAGCAGAAGGCTGGAGGGGCTGTGCTCAGCCTGAAATAACCATGAGCTTGGGAGAGGAGGAACAGATGAGCTCAGCAGTAACTTCTGCTGTTTGACAGGGCTGTGACTACTGCTTTAAGGGTGCTTATCCAGAAAGATCAACTAACTTTGAGAAAAGCATTCCTCAGTCACTTGTTAACTGTTTTTTTAAGATCAGCTAGAGAGGAATAAATGCATGTTTCAGATACTTAGGGCATATGTAAGTATGGATTTATCATCCAGAGGAGGACACCATTCACTATACAAAATCGGAACAAAATGCAGCTACTGCCTTGAAGATTGAGCACCTGAAATAATGGCAAATTCAAATCTAGTTATTTGCTTAAATTATGGTCAGAAGTGGACTCTGTACGAACATGCTTAGCCCTACAGAGCACTAACAGGGGCAGTCAGGAGGCACTATACATGTCACTGCATAACAGTGAAAGGAAGACAGAGCACAGGGGTATTGCACAGGGATCCTGCACCTGTCCCAATGCAACAACATCGCCACCACCATATTCTTGCCTGACAACAAAATTAGAATAAGGTAGGAGGCTGCTCTCAGGAGATGTCACATTTACTCACTTAAGGTTGAACATAATTCTTTCTTGACTGGATCCTTACCTTTTTTTCCCCTAGCTCTTTTTACCTGTACTCTCAACAGGATACCAGTAAATAAGTAGACAGGACCAGAAATGTCTAGCCTTTGCCTCCAGCCCTGCAGCTAACACCTCACAGAGTTTCCCGAGGAACTCAACTCTGAATAGCTCAGCACAGGACACACAAAAAAGTTTTTATGCTTCTGATCTTGCGGGAACAAGACGAAGCAGCTATAGGGCAACTCTATGAAAGGTACAAGGACCAAAGGAATACACTGATCTTAGCTCCTGACACTCCCAAGAACTAGAGTTCATTTCTGAGCAGATGAAGAGATGATCAGGAGAAGCACAGAAACAAAACTGAGACATTGTCCTGAATTCCAGAGTTTGACACAATCACCACTGCACAGCACTGCAAATTCATGAAAAACAAAAGAAGAGGAAACTAAAACCGACACTACTGCCTCAGCACGAATATGCTTCTATTTTATTACTGTTACCAAAATGAACAGTTGATACTGAAAAACAAAACAAGAAATAACAACCAACAATTGATACTAGTGCTTTTTGTCTCTGCAAAATAGCACAGAAAAGCTCTGTACTACAGGGACAACAGTTTACACTAGTTAATTATTTTAGCTGATCACAAATACCAGGAATTTTGAGACTAGGATGATTGGCACCCCTGAGTGAGAATGATTTCTTTTCTTAAACTGACAGTTATGCAGGTAAAGAAAAACCTCCATGGAAGAGTGATTCTATTAATAAATGTGTAATATTAAGGAAGCTTTTTTATAAAAATGCTTACAGGTGCCATAATAGCATGTTGTTTGCTTATTTTACCATTAATAAGTATACAGTATAGTTAAAGTGGTAAAGTTTTCTAGTCCAGACAAGGCCAAAATCAGTAAAGACTGCCATCCTACTGATATCACATTCATCCTAGAAAAGTCTTCCTGCCTGAAGGAAATGTAATCCTTATATGACTAAGAGCATCCTTCCTACCCTACATAAGCTCTGAGATCTCTCTTATTTTCTGTCTTTTCTGGAATTCCCCACCACCACAGAGCTGAAAGCCTGACACATCACAGCAAGGCTGTTGTCAACTTTTCTGTTTAGAAGAGTACCTAAGGGGCAGAGCACAGCCACCAGCACAGAAATTGATTTCCAGCATCAGAACCATTAAACTTCCCATTAAAGCCCCCATGGGTTGCTTAATGGTGCTGAGCACTTAACATGGCACAGTTCCACTGGTATCACATAAGATGGATATTTATCAACCACTATGGTTAATGTTGCAAATCTAACAGAATATTTCCTGTCATTCTTTTTAATTGTACTTATTACAGTGCTGTTATTATCAGGACTGAATCAGAACATGATTGTCACACTACGCTAAACTGCATCTGTAAAAGAAATTGTTATCAGTTGCAGAAGGTCTTTACACCAGCAAGTACCTGTTAAAATTCCTGTTATTAATGTATTAGCGGGATGTACAGCCTCAGGCTGCAGACAGAATGACAGTTCAGCATCATTTGACTGCTGCTGAAGTGTGGAAAGAATACCATCCAGCAACTGGAGAGGACAAAATACTGTCAAACAAGCACACAAAATCATAAGCCAGCTTTGGGTTAGCAAATCCTGGCTCTGCACAAATGTGTATTGATGGTTGTAGACTGAGAAAGAGTACAGCTCTTGATGCCTGCTCCAAGCTTTTGCACCCTCAGAAACATTCCCAACTAACTCATCTCTGAGGCCTTGCAAGGCACATCTATGCATAGCATGCAAATCCAAAGAGGAAGGACCTCTTCCCAGTTACAGGTAGGTCTGGGACTCCAGATGTTTCCATTCTACTTCCACTGCTGTGTTACAGCACTGTTACTGCTGTGACAGCCAAGTAGTGTACACAAAGCTGAGGGCTACTCTTATACCATTCAGCTTGGATCCCTGTAGCCATGACTAAGTGCTCCTGCTCCTTAGTCACCAGTTTCCTGTGGCTTATGTCCTGGCTTGGTAGCCAAAAAGAGCCTTACTTTTCAACCATGCATAATAATCTCCTAAGACTATGCACAGTACCACATAACATGGCTCTCAGCAGACCTGTAAATTGTGCTTTAATGACAAATCGTGGAAGAGAACACAAAGGGTCTGAATAAAGGCCTGAGCCAATCGTGGAACCCACCTGCCTGTGCAAAGCCTGGTGTGTTCATACCAGGGTGTGGTATGATTAAAAGCAGGGGGGTGACGCATTAGTTTTTTAACTGAACATTTAACCAGGTACTGTGGAGACTTTCAACTGACAGCCTTAGTGACTGTCAGGGAGAATTTCAGGCCAGGCACTTGGTATGGCAGAAAATTGATTTTGAGAGTCATTGTAATAGCTCTGGTTTATTACACTTGTTTCATAGTTGAGGTCACCCAACGGCAGGGCAGGGAAAATTGGGGCAGGGAAATTGGGGGAACGGCAGGGAAATTGGGGCAGTGTGCCCAGAAATCATAGAATCATAGAATGGTTTAGGCTGGAAGGGACCTCAAAGATCATCCAGTTCCAACCCCCCTGCCATGGGCAAGGACACCCCCCACTAGACCAGTTTGCTCAAAGCACCATCAACCTGGCCTTGAACACTTCCAGCGATGGGGCATCCACAACTTCCCTGGGCAACCTGTTCCAGTGCCTCACCACCCTCAGAGTGAAAAACTTCTTCCTAATATCTACTCTAAATCTACCCTCTTCCAGTTTGAAGCCATTACCCCTCATCCAATGCCCTTGTAAAAAGTCCCTATCCTGTTTTGTTGTATGTGCCCTTCAGATACTGGAAAGCTGCTATAAGGTCTCCCCAGAGCCTTCTCTTCTCCAGGCTGAACAACCCCAACTCTCTCAGCCTGTCCTCATAGCAGAGGTGCTCTAATCGTCTGATCATCTTCGTGGCCCTTCTCTGGACCCGCTCCAACAGGTCCATGTCCTTCTTATCTTGGGGGCTCCAGAGGTGGATGCAGTACTCCAGGCGAGGTCTCACGAGAGCAGAGTAGAAGGGCAGAATCACGTCCCTCGACCTGCTGGCCATGCTTCTTTTCATGCAGCCCAGGATACAGTTGGCTTTCTGGGCTGTGAGCGCACATTGCCAGCTCATGCTGAGCTTCTCATCCACCAACACGGCCAAGTAATCATGTGTTGTGAAAGGCCATAAAGGGTCTCCCTCAATACCTTACTCCACACGCTTTGCCAGTGAGAGAGCAAGCACAGACACATCTGAAATTTACTTCTGTCCCTCATGCCGTGAATGTCTTCCAACCCAATCTGTAGATGTTAGAGGTGGTCTACAGTTGCATTCTGACCTCAGCCAGCATCTAAAAGCTATGCACCCTTTTAAAAAGAGGACAACTGGAAAATAATTTTCTCTGAACAAGTATTTTGACAACAGGACTGGGGGGAAACGTTACCTTGCAATCCTCTTCTGGTATTACAGAGAGAACAACCACTGACCCTGAAGACAAAGGCAGCACTCACCTTTCTCTGACCTTCTGTCAGCTACAGAACTGCTGCACCCCATGGTTCCAATGATACTGCCCATCAGTTTTAATTGCTGATGATACGAAGCATGTTTCTCTCAGATGTTAGTGTTACACACATTTCCTGTGTTGCTCCTTCAGCAATGAGGATTATACCCCTTGGGGGTCCTGTGCTCTTCCTAGCACTCCTGTCAGGGAGAGGATAGGGAGAGAGGGAGAGGGGAAAAAAAAAAGTGTTTCACAAGACAGAATCTAAAGTACCTACAGCTCATAAAAAAAATTACTGTACTGTACTGTCCTACACAAACTGGACCTGATGAACCACACTAGGTTTCTTTTTCACAACTGATCACTATCAGCTTGCATTCAAGACAGATGAACTCAGTAACTAATACAGTTTACTTCTTGCTTGTTACCGGAAAGTTAAATTGCACCAGTGATTTCTTGATTTCTGAAGCATAGCTATTTAAAGCCTTACTACTAGGGACAAGGGACTACAGAGGTATGCTACTCTTCATTCTTGTGATTTGAAAATTGGAACTGCAGAATTTTAAGGACTTTAAATTACATCTGATACTATTGCTAAAAAAACCCCAAACCTCAGCCCTCCTAACACTCTATTGATTTGAAAAGGTGCCCCACCACCCTGTTTATCACTTTATCCCTCAGTGTCACCACCACCAAATTTACAAGGAGAAACAATGCCATAGCAAATTGCTTCATTATCAGATTTCATTTAAATAAAACATCCAATTTTCCGTTGCATTTCTACTGAAACATTCTAAATAAAAGATTTGGTTTCATTAAATAAATGAAAAAAGTACCATTTGCAGTGTGGCCTTTTGGGTTTTTCTCCTGGCACTTTCTCATCTCCTCACTAACTGGTATCATTCACTAATGCAATATACCTCCTAATCAACAAGTTCAAATGTTCAAATTTCCCTGAGATACAAAATGGGTCAATTTCTAAGTAACAAGAAAGTCACTGATGCTTTTAGAGAGACTGAACTTTGTTTTAGCTAAAGATTTCTTACATGATCACACTGACCGCTCTCTCTCCCTGTCTCCAGGGATACATGTTTCTCTCTAGTATGTCTGACACATCTAAATTATTGCATTTGTTGTTTTGCTTCATTGATATTCCTTTTTTTTTAACTTGAATTTTAAAGCAAAGAAGAAATGCATCAGCATAAAATGAATGCTTAACTACTTTTCCTTTGGCTTTACTAGCAGAAGTAAAAATAACAGGAGAGTAAGAGAGAGAGAAAAACACAAACGGATAACTAGCCTACTTTCAATTTCAATAGTTAGAATACATTTATTGTTGTGGGACTATTTACAGTTTTATATGTATATGTTATGTTACGTTATGTTATGATCACACAACTGTTTATAGTTGTGGGACTTTTTTTCAGGGTCCCACAACACAAAGGTATCCTACACTTGAGCTGGGTCTGCCACCTTCTGAGTCAGTATTTATTTTGGAAAGAAGGTTTTTAGGGTTTTTTCCCCACAATGGACTGCTTTTCTTCCCCCTGAAGAAGATACCATGACATTCAAACAAGTGCTGTTGCATTAATGTTGAGCCAATCAACGGCTTTAACAGCATCAAATACAGCACTGATAATGCTAATAGCACAGATTTGTCTTATCTCCAAACAATTGTTGTTTTCCTGAATACTACTTCCTCATTTGCCCTCTTAGGAGAATCTCAAGTCTTCATTAGTCCATCTCAAACCAGCCAGACACACCTTGAATTGTGATCGGAAGACTAGGACCAAGAGCAAAATAGAGCTTACAATCTAAGTAAGTCCTATTACAGAAAGACTATCTTCATTAAAGGGCAGGTCAGCATGTGCCCAGCAACTGGCCAACAGAAGCCCCAAACAGAACTGTCAAGCGTAACAGGACTCCACCCAAGCCATAGCAAACAATGGGCTGACCCAAGAAATGGGAATCTGAATCACTATTGCACCCTACTTTCAATTACTTAAGCTTTTCTGCCAGTCATCCCCACTCTTCCCTCCACCTACCTCTATATTCAAGGACTTGTAGCACCTCCTTGAGCAAAGAAATATAAAAGAGACATAGGGACAGAAATTTTATGGTGATAGCAGTAAATGAAGCCTGAAACATACACTCAAAGGTTGGAGGAAAACTTACACAAGTATATCCTATCATTAAACCTCTTAAAAAGGCCAAATCTGGCCAACAAAGAGTTAGTCCAGGAGAATAATCATCACCTTCAGTCCCAAATATCTGCATCCTAAAAAGGCCATAGCGAACATTTCAACTACTACCCTATTTCCTGATGGCTTCTCAGATGGCTACAGAGCCACTCTGGCCGCCAACCTGCATGTCCAGGCTCCAGACCAGCCACACCTATTGAAGACTGCAGCAAGTATGGTGTCCACCCAGGCCCAGCAAATTCAATTTCTGCCCTTCTTGTCTGATTAATCATGAACAAGTGGAAAGGAAGCTCCAAAGGAAGAAATCTCTTGCCTCCTGCCCCCCAGGTATGTTGGTTCAAGTGAACTCCTGCTCCATGCCAAACCCTGCCTTTCTGGGCAAAGGCATAGAAAAATGCCAAGCAAAGGCCATGAAGGCCTTCCATGGGGAAGAAGGTTGAAAACTAAGCATCTAAAACATTAGAATCATTTCTGTGAGCTATTTACTATGCAGTGTAGCAAAGTCTGGTGAAGAATCATTTGCCATTACAAAATTCCCCCAAATGTTGGCTGATGAAACTGAAAGCTGGGCTTTTACCAAGGCATTGAAAAAGGCTTCAGAGATATAAGGTAGCTGGATGAGAATGTGGGACATGATGCTGTGTTAGCATTCTGGATACTATACCACTGATTTACCCTTAACAGAGAATCTGTCATGTTCACTAAAAAGCAGGCAGTAATTCAATTTCTCCAGGCCAGTGAT
The DNA here is from genome assembly GCA_013397275.1 of Burhinus bistriatus. Lineage (NCBI taxonomy): Eukaryota > Metazoa > Chordata > Aves > Charadriiformes > Burhinidae > Burhinus > Burhinus bistriatus. The sequence goes on along the minus strand of VYXH01011407.1, from coordinate 336,349 downwards.
CTGTCTCATTTTTAGATATAACTCCAAGAAATTGCTACATTTCTCTCAGTTCAGCAAAAAGGCAATTTTGTGATGGACAGGCACTGAATACACAGCCCATCCACTGAAGTAAAATAAAATGGCATTCCAGCCAGCCAAGCTAAGCCAGAGTGGCACATGCTACTCTTTTTCTGGATAGAAGTCACTGAAGGTAACACTGCAGCAAGTGCTCAGAAATTTAGTTTCAGAACCTGAGCTGTCAAGAGCCTGATTTACAGAGATAATGAATCAGCACCATTTGATCCGGATGTAATAGGTGCTGCCCAAAATCAATCACACCTCCAGTTTGTCAGTCACGTAAAGACCAGGCTGCCTCAAGAATAATGGAAATCTTGTAAAGATATATAGCTGACTTTTAATGAAATCAGCCTGCAGATCCTTTGGGCAGACAGCCATCCTTTCAAGCACACCTTATCTTTTAAAATTAGATGAGCTGTGCTACTGGCAGACAAGTGTAAGCTAGGTCAAGCCTGAGGATATGGAAGCCATATGAATATGAGCCACTAGGCTTTAACTTCTTAATCTGGCTTTGTTCCATTTGTTTCTTACCTTCGATAAACAAAGAATGAAAGGCACCTCCCTTTATTTTTGTTGGGATGGGATTTCCACAATTATGCTGCTTCCCCTACAAGTTGTTTCAATGGCTATCTCCAGCAATGTGCCTCCTTTCCCTACTCGCCCCATTCTCAAGCGTTATTTGTGAACAAATAGTTATGATCTCCTCCCATAACACACCTTAGAAGGTATATGTGGTTGGAGAGGTGATAAGCTAGGGACAGTTGTCTCCATCAAGATCAGATGGATGGATGGGTGGATGCTTCCAAGGACAGGGACTTTCCTTTGATGTTTTCTTGCTGTCAATTTTTTAATTTTTTTGTGACTCTCAGACTTTATTTTGAGTTGTTTTACTTCAGAAGTGACGACTGCAGAGAACTGAGAAACAGATGCTATAACATGGATTTATGATGGATTTTCTTCTGTGCATTGCTGAAGGAATGACACAGGAAAGAGCAAAATACCCTATAGAAGAGAACCCGGACATTAAATCACAATACTCAGGTTAGTACCTGCAGAGGGACAATTCTTCAAAGCTCTCTTGTTGCCAGAGTTGATATTGTCAAGGGTGGGAATCTGGAGATGAGTTAAAGATTTCATTAGTTAAATGATCCACTCTGCAGAAAGTGGGCTGAAGCAGCCACAGTCAACTAACAGTGTGAAAGAGAACGTGGCTATGGCACACAAGAGCTGTAATTTTGACACCAATGCTGAATTTGGTCTGCCAAGGGGCTGATACGAGAACATCAAACATAGGCAAAGGAGTATGTGTTTAGGTGTCTGTTATTTTACATCTATGGGACAAACTGACATTTCTATTAAGTGTCTTTCAGTGATTATATATGTAAAAGAAAGACATGAGAAAGCCTTTTTGTTTACAGATAATTTCTTCAGCCTGCTCAGAGAAACATGGCTAAGCTCAATATAGAACTGATGGAATAATTTCTAGCAATGGTTGTGTTGATAGATCTCAGTGTTTGGGCCAGGAATCAATAGGGAATGGATGTAGTAAGATACCGGAAAGCCAGCAAAGCCTGAAAGAGAACAGGATGAAGACAGACCAGCTCATTAAGGCGGACTCATATTCCTGAGCACAAAAATGCACTGCAAAAAGAAATGAAAGCAAGAGCTGCAAAGGTGTGAAAAGGCAGAGATTGTTCGATCAATCATCGAGTTCAGGAACTGCATGCAAATCCAAAGAGGATCTGTAGAAAAATTATAGGAAAAAGCCAGTTCATGTTATTTATAATCAATAAAGGGTACATTTACACAAAACTTTTACACTATTTTGTGCAGAAAATAAACAAACAAAGCAAGTAGCATCATTTTTTGTGCAGCAAGACTTTGAGGAGAATGTTTTTAAAAAAGAGGAGGAGTAGCAAATACAAGTGTACAAATGGGGTGCAGATCACCTTGAAGTATAAGCAAAGCCATCATATCACTTCCAGAAACATTAAATGCCTCTAGGGGGAGATTCCTCCAGAAAGCAAGGAGAAAACTAAAAATCCTGAAGCAAAGTTAGCTCTAGTAAACTGGACCCAACCAGAGCATAAAAGTCAACAACTGTTGTAGCTTATTATCCCGGAGGAAAAGGAAAACCTGAATCACGCACCATCCTGCAGTTAATGAGCAGGGTCTTAATGACATCCCATTTAATTCTCCTTACTTGAAGGAGGAAAGTGATGAAAAAGCAAGGCTCTAGAATAGAGTAAATATGTGTTGAAATCTAAGCCAGTTTAAAAATTAAATTCATGCTTCAGCTGAAATTCATATTGGTTTTAATAAAGTTCAAGTTAAGCATCAGAACAAGGTTCAAAATTCTAATTTAAAAAATACTTTTCCTAAAACAAATAGTACATGAAATACAGTAGTCTCAAAGCTATTTGACCTCATCTGTACTCAGAAGTTCTGGATAACTGATCCAGTCCAGGTCAAACTTTATAGCCTGAAGTACACTGATTGTTCTTGGGGTAAAATCATAAATAGTCCCACATATATCTCTCATTCCCTACACAGACTTAGGATGAAGTAAATTTGCTCTTAAAAAGCAAACTAAATATATATATATATAGATATACACACACCCCACCCAAAGGTATTACCTGTTTTATCTTTCTGCTTCAGCAATATCGAGATTTTTTCCACAAGAATACCTTTAGAAGATTCGGTTTTTAAGAGAAAGCAGCTCTTTTTTGGAAGGAGAACTGCACAATGAGGGGTGCAGCTCTGCAGAACAGGTGCTCCAATTCTCTCTGGGCTCTGGAGCTCTCAGGAACTGCAATGCACTTCCTCTCCACCTATTTATACAGCTTCCCGAGAGGCAATTTCTTGAGCACTGCTCTTCAGAAACAGTCAGGGGAAAACAGCGTTTTCATCGTCCAGCCTGATGTGAAAGCTCATGGCTGCAGCCCTCCAGCTGCACTGTACGCGTGCTGTTGAAGAGCTGTTTTGTCACCATGCCTCCTGAATCTCAGGCAGAGAAAGGGATGGGCTGAAGTTATCTGCTTCGCATCTGAAGTCACATGATCTCTTTCAAGAGGAATGGCCTTTCTGCTGTGTTGAGGCAATGATTTGCATTTTAGCAGATCTAGCACACTGGAAAAAAACATAAGGGCTGTCCAGGTATTTGGTTATCTGATGGAACGGGCATGATAATGAAAGCCCTTAAGGAAAGAACTACTGCATTTACTATGAGACATTGTATCTGCATATTAGTGATATAGGTGTTCTCCAAAACACTGTCATACCCAGGTAATGGAATAAGTATTAAGCACTGAAATCTTCCGCTCAGAAGCACTGCACTAATGCCTGTACATTTCATTTCTTCATGTGCATGCGCATGTTCTCCCCATAAATGTGTGACTGGGATTCAGTGGACTCAGTTCATGGTTTGGTTCGTCTGCTCCTCATTTGACTACTGGAAAGGGATCAGACAAGCTGAGAACACTGCAACGTTGCTCCCCTGTGCAATCAGGAAGCCGTGGCACTGCATGCTTTGAAATCAAACCCTGACCCCTGGCAGCAGGGCCCGCACCTCTGACCTAGCTCCTCACCATGCTGACCATGGTGTCCTCAAACCAGGACACACGGGCTGTCAGTCACTGCACAGGTGCCTGGGGAAGGGCAGAGCTGTCACACCCAAGGTGATTCGTTACTGCCCACTGCTAGCACAACAGTCTGCTGCTTCTGGCATGGGCAGCGTATCGATAGCATGGGGACACTGCAATTTTCAACACACGTGACACCAAACCACTCAAAAATATTAGATGTCAGTAGAAGTATGGTATTGTAATATCACCAGTACAGTCTTGAGCCCAGTCCTCAGCACCTATGCACCACCTTTACTCCCAGTCTGTCCTTCCACCCCTCTCTGAAAGCCGGGAGGGGCTGCTTGCTGCTGTGCAGTGACAGAACAGAGCACAGCAGCCACTTCTGTGCAGTCAGCAGGGGGGCCTGTGAGTCCAAAGAGGACCACAGGTTATAAAGCATGCTGTGGTGGAAGGAAGGTCCACATGGATGGGCCACAAGATGGGGATCACTGTGCCCCTTGCTCTGCAACCTCTCCATATGATGGAGTCCCACCAGGACTGGATAGGGAGCAAAAGATTTCTGAGAACAGAGACAAACAAAGCAAGATCTTCACCCTCCTGCCCCTGCCTCAAAGGTCTAATAATACTGTAACATGGTATTCTCAGGGAATTTTTGCCATCAGTCTGATGACAGTTCTAAAGGCATCAACTACCACTGTGAAGGACAGAGTGATCAAATCATCTTTTTGGACAGACAACTGCCTTTACTGTGACAGAACGGATACATTCATTAATGTGCAAAAGATATCTAAAGTGCCAAACCAACAAAGCAGAAGGCACTGTGTGAATGCACTGATTTGATTGACTGAGCTAGTCCTTTTGAGGTTCTGGAATCCCAGACATAAGCTTCCACTTTCAAAGCTGTTCCTCTCCTCTGAGACGAGACAGTAAATGGAATACATACCAGGCGTGATAATTCTGCATGACCCAGAAGAGTTTTGATGTTTGTTTTTCTGGCAGGATGCACTTTCCCTGATCAGAGTTACAGTAGCTGATCATTTATGTATGACCACCCTCTTCTGCCAAAACGCATGCAAGCAAAAATACATCATAACCTCTTTCCAGTGCACACTGGGGATACACATTATTTATAAAACATTTACTGTACCTGATAAATTCGTCTATATTGGCATTTACCAAGATCTTTGCATAATGAGGCTATAAGGTTTGTTCCAACGGCCAACAAATCCATCAAAAATGTTTCATCCAAGATCAATGGGAGAGGGATCAAACCCTTAGCTGTTGAGTTCTGTAGGACATAAAGCCTCCACTGCATGTTCTCTTTTGTTTTTCATGGAAGTTGTTCATCGTCTGTCTCAGTGGTCTGACGTGACCAAGCAACCTGATAAAGAGTCAGTCTTGCTGGACCGAGCCACCTCTCCAGTTACGTTTGGGGATCACAATAACATGCAACTTGAGGAAACACAAATGTGCTTTCCAAATTAACCTTTCCCATTCAATTCCAAGGACATAGGCTGTACCAAGTAAGACCATTCTCCTTTCTACATAGGGCAAAGAGAACATACTAGTCCAACCAACAAGGACACACATGCTACTGCTTTTTTGTTCAGCAGTCATGTATCACACGCACACTTAAGATGCTGCAAAGGGTTTTAGCAAGCATCAACAGCTGCAACAGAAAGAAGGTAAAAAAATTCTGTCAATATGTTGTTGAGCAGTCTAATGTGACAAGAAAAAAACCCAGTTATGTTGCTAGCACAGAAATCAGGGCATCCCTTTACAAGCAGCCCTTCCTGAGGTAATAGCATGTAATCTGTTTTCCAAATACTTTGGAAACAATCTCCTGAGCAAGCCTCCATGCAGGCATTCCACATACATAATTCAAATTCTGCTTCAGGCCTATTTCGCAGAAGCACCCACTACAAAGTGATGTAACCAATGTTTTTCAGAAAGACTGAAGATAATCATAGTCAAAGAGAATGAGCTCCTTCTGAGCCCTAGTGGTGGTTCCCCTCCTCTTACCCTTCCAAGCTCAAAAAAGTATTTTCATGTGACCCAACAAAGTATGTTAAAGTACTAGCCAGGGGACAAGTCCCTGCCTGAGAGACCTGGGCGTCCAGTCACAAGCAGAAAGAATAAAAAGAACAGAAGAAATGAAGAGAGAAATAAATGTCCAAAACAATTTTAAACTCTGTCTCGGTCAGTGAGATGACAGAAATCTGTTCTCATAAATCAGAAGGAGTAGGTTAATTTGGGTGAACAGGAAAAGAAATCCGNCGACAGTTCTGGGTGAGATGATGAATAAAAGACATCAAAACTAGCAGCATCCTTGTCAAAAACAACACAAAATCAGAAATGTGAAAGAAAGGCAGCTGTAGGGCCTCCAAATTCCTGAAGGCCAAGAAACTAGACCAGAATACTCTGAAAGCATCAAGATACCCTCTGAAAAATGAGAACATTTTTTTTTTTTAAAAAGGAAAATTTCCCAAATTATCAGCTGAATGCAGATTATTCTGGGAAGCAATGACTAATAAACTGATTTGCACACTCTACCTCCCTCACAAGTTAGCTTCAGCCTCCACTTCGAGCCTATAGAGATGATAGCTATCTACAGCAGTCAGGTTCTGCCAAATCTTAGTAAAGCAACATGAGGAAAAAAAAATGAGCACAAAAGTTGCCTAATGACAGTTTGATTTGCATTTTGTTGGTCTGGTGAACCATAAGCTGCACAGAGAGTGCAAAACCTCTGTCCGGAAGCCTCAAGCCTACCAGACTACCTCTTCCCAAAAGGTGCCTCTGGGTTAAATCAGGCTCTCCAGGTCAGGAGGGTACACAGATTTGACTCACACACTAATGATCAGTATGTAAAAGGATTTTTAAAATTATTTTTTATTGTTTTTTAAAGACTGGGAACTGCCAACTACTAAGAGCAGCCACCACATACATGGTAGAGGGTCAGCAAAGCCTATGGAAATGATTTTTTTTCACCTCTACTTTCACTTTAGCCTTATGAAATGACTCCTAATGACAAAAAGACAAAATTTTCTACCTTGTAACGGTAAACCATCTGCCGCTTCAGCAAAATATTATTCATTTCAAGAGTGAAGGCAATGATGATATTTAGCTATAAACAATACACTGTTTTGCTTACAGGCACCACATGCTTCTGAAAATTAACAAACCTTTCTTTTATATTCCAAATAATAGTTTCTGTCCATAACTTTTAACCACAGTCCTGTCAACGCTGTACAGGTGCCTTAATTTTGTACTTTCGACAAGCCACTCCCTTTAAAGGGGTTGCGAGGATTTGGTATGATGAGGACTGAGGCAACGCGAGCAGTGCAAAACCCCCGCTAAAACGTAACGGATGAAACAGGGCAGTTATTGCCTGGCGTAAGAGATGACATAAAAGACACGTACCCCACCGCAACCCGAGCTGCCAACGACGAAACGCCGCGGTGCGGAGGCCTTGGGGCGGGGGGGGGGGGCCGTGAGGCGGGGAGGGCGAGGG
>VYXH01011407.1:291426-329144 GCA_013397275.1 Burhinus bistriatus | reverse complement strand
CCGCCCGCCCAACGGCTGCCCGCGCGCCGCAGCCGCGCGGGCGGGGCGAGAGAAGGAGGCGCGCCGGCGTCTCGTCGATAGGGGCAGTGCCGCGGCGCGCAGTGTGCGTGGCGGTTCCATAGTGTAGTGGTTATCACGTCTGCTTTACACGCAGAAGGTCCTGGGTTCGAGCCCCAGTGGAACCAGCGCCGCCGCGATGTTTTTTTCCTGCGCACCCCGAGTTTTTCATCATTTCCTTTGAAGCAATGAGTGTCGGTTTGCTTTCCCCGCCCGCCCCACCACCCCCGGCTCAAGGCAAGCTCTCCACCCGCCTGCCCGGCACGACTCTGCGGGACGGGATTTACAGGGTTTTAATCCGGTCGCTCACCAGATCGTACTCCCTGGGTGCCATTTTGTGGTGGCCGGTAGTCCCCATGCCTCTGGTGCGGAGGAGAGGACCAGGGCAGTGCGGGGGCTATGGGCCTCGCTGTGCCGAGGCTGTGCTAAGCCGCGGGTCACCCAGGTAGGGGAAGGGGCAGCTGGAAGCCTAATAAAAGTGTTGCCCCTCCTTTTAAGCCTGCCTGATCTATGGGCGGGGGCCATTTTGCATCTTCCTCTGGGCCCTTTCTCACGGGTGCAGGTTAGGCCTGGGCTGGCTGCTATGGTGAAGCGCAGATGGTGGCGCAGGTCAGAGCTTCGTCCTCAGTGGGGCTGAACGCCCACCTGCAAGAGGAACCTTTCCCTGCCAGCGCAGGCAAGGGATCCCTGCCTGACCCCGGTCCCTCGGCTGGCTAACCAAGGAGGCTGCAGAGACCAGAAGCAGCCATGGCAGGAGCAGGGAGAAGCCACGGCCTGTGCCTCCTCCCAAGCAGGGGATGAGGGCACGCGAGCACCCACGCAGAGGAGGCAAAGGCTGCATCCCCAAGGAGATGTTTCATCGGGGCAGACTGGAGCACTCTTACTTTCACCTCTGTGTTTGGAGAAGTGTTTGAGTTCTGGGGAAAGGCCAGTGCTTTTCACAGCCCACAGCTAGCACGCACCGTTAACTCTGTCCTTGTTTTCCCCTGTACTGTGTGTATCATTGTTTTTATTAATCGGCAAAGAAAGACATCTCAGCTTGCCTCAGAACAGTTTTAACTTTTGAATTATAACGTGTTGTCTTACTTTGCACATGNCCGCCCGCCCAACGGCTGCCCGCGCGCCGCAGCCGCGCGGGCGGGGCGAGAGAAGGAGGCGCGCCGGCGTCTCGTCGATAGGGGCAGTGCCGCGGCGCGCAGTGTGCGTGGCGGTTCCATAGTGTAGTGGTTNCCCCTCCTTTTAAGCCTGCCTGATCTATGAGCGGGGGCCATTTTGCATCTTCCTCTGGGCCCTTTCTCACGGGTGCAGGTTAGGCCTGGGCTGGCTGCTATGGTGAAGCGCAGATGGTGGCGCAGGTCAGAGCTTCGTCCTCAGTGGGGCTGAACGCCCACCTGCAAGAGGAACCTTTCCCTGCCAGCGCAGGCAAGGGATCCCTGCCTGACCCCGGTCCCTCGGCTGGCTAACCAAGGAGGCTGCAGAGACCAGAAGCAGCCATGGCAGGAGCAGGGAGAAGCCACGGCCTGTGCCTCCTCCCAAGCAGGGGATGAGGGCACGCGAGCACCCACGCAGAGGAGGCAAAGGCTGCATCCCCAAGGAGATGTTTCATCGGGGCAGACTGGAGCACTCTTACTTTCACCTCTGTGTTTGGAGAAGTGTTTGAGTTCTGGGGAAAGGCCAGTGCTTTTCACAGCCCACAGCTAGCACGCACCGTTAACTCTGTCCTTGTTTTCCCCTGTACTGTGTGTATCATTGTTTTTATTAATCGGCAAAGAAAGACATCTCAGCTTGCCTCAGAGCAGTTTTAACTTTTGAATTATAACGTGTTGTCTTACTTTGCACATGCAAACCTTTAGAAAAGGGTAACCTCTGGCATGGATATTGCTGTGGCATCTGTCTGTGTGTGGGAGCCCTAACAAACGCCGGGGCCAAGACGTCTCTGCAGAAGGAGGAGGAGAGTCCCTTAGCTCCGCTGAGCTGGAGGTTGCTCTTGAGTCTCTGCAGGATCAGAGCAGGAGGGTGTGACTTGCCTATCTTAAAGATGAAAGCGAAAAATTGGCTTAACTTAGTTTAATCAGGATCTTATTAAGAAACTTACCTTAATCGTCATCATCTTAAGAAAACTATTAATGTTTGTCAGTGCTTACTCTTACTAAAGAAACACTCTGGGATATGGGCAAGCTGCAGTTAGAGATTGCAGTGCAACGCAGGGATACCTGGGCTAGGTTGTAAAAGCTCTTTAGGGTAGAAAGCACCCATGTGTCACATAGCAAGACATAGCAGAATAAGGTCATAACATTAAGCACTGTAATGTCACTAAGGGCCTCTGTATCCTGCAGCCTGAAAGCGCAGGCATGCACAGGTCTGGCTTTCCTCTGCTCAGCTTGGTTAGTGGCAGGTGTGCAGGCCACGGGAGGTAAAGCCAAGGTGTTGTGTCCTGCTTCTCAGGTAAACTGCCTTCCACAGCCACCTTCGGTACTTCCCATCTAATTGCGATGGTGATCCCATGATGCCTGCCCTGCCAATGACAGCCACAGCTCCCCCAGGTGCATGCGTTACAGGGAGTGGGCCTGATCCTGGTGGCCAGCACCAAGCAGCTAGCTGCATTGTGTTTTGCTGCTTATAGGAAAAAGGCTACTTTTCAGAAGATGACTTAAGCTAGCACTTCAAACTCCTTGAAAGAACATTTTCTTTCAAGAGACAGATCTTCAGCATGTGTAGACCATCACAGTTCCATACATTTCAGGGAGATCCAGCTCCTGAAGGTTTAACTCAAGCTTTTATAGCGCTGGCAGTCTTGCTGTTTCTGCATGTCTGTATCCTACTTCTGAGAGAAGCCTGTGGTTCACACGTACATGTATAAATGTGTACATTCCCTAACTGTGCTAAAACCAAAGTGCGCCCATCACACATTTGTGCTGAGACATTGTGCGTCGTGTGTTTTCAGCTCCCAGACACATGAATCTGTGCACACCGCTCTGATTTAGCTGTCTGGCACTCTTTGGGAGAAACACGAAATCACTATGTGGAATTGGGTTTCTCTCTTGCATGCAAGAGCTTTTACCTCCTGCTTCCCCTACAAGGGCACACATTCACCCATGCTGCCGATCGGTCAAGCACCAGGGAGGGCTCTGTGCCCGTGTGTGTGTTTTGAGAGCTCATGCATGCACAGCTGTGCTATGCTCAGAAGCAAGTTCCTTTCTCGTAAGGAGAAAGCTATGGGCAGAAAGCATTAAGTCTGCCTAAGATTCTGGCATGGGGCTCCTCAAATGGTGGCCAGCTATGTCTCTATCTGTTAATAAAGCAAGGCCAAGGTACGGACTGCAGCACTGGCCTCTGGTCATCCATGCTGTTTAATTCTTAACAAACTCCTGGTAAAATTGTGGTTCAGGCCAGCTAACCCAGCTGGGAAGGACACCTGCCAGGGAGCATCCCTGGGCGGGGTGTTGAACTCAGCTTGGATCCCCCTCCTGCCATCCCGGGGGCTTCACACCTTTATGTACCCACGCACCTTCATGTCACACCCCTGAAAATACAAGCCATGCTCTCAGCTTCATGCAGTAAAAGCATCCCAATGGTGCAGGGTGGCATTTGTGTTATTCCCCACTATCTGGGGGAAGAAAGCACACCAAAATATCTGAGGGCCATAAAAACATGCAAAAATGTCTTAGGGCCAATGGGACATGAGCTGGACCTGGAGAAGATGTGTGGCCAGAAGAGTGAACCTGCCAGACCAGTTTCTGCCCATTTTACACAGCAGTGTGGATATCATCAAACTGTCCTGCTTTGGACTGTTTGTACCAGGCGCAGTTTTGTTCCATAATCAATGCCAGGCTAATTTTTATTCTTTTAAATTTTTTTGTTTGTTAGTTTAATAAAGGGCAAACGTAGGTCTTTCTGGTGCTGTATTGTGTACTGGCTTTTAAATGTTTTCTGTCTTCAATACCTGAAAGTATTTGCTAGGAATTAACTGTGTGATTGATTTAGCAATGCTGTCTGCAGTGGCAGCACGGTTTTGCTGTTTACAGTTATTAAAATGAAGGACCATCAACATTAGAAACAGAGGGTCTGAACTGCATAGCATTTATACATAGACTTTAATTTTAAGGTTCTTCTACTCTTCCTGTGAACCATTTTTGGTTTTTGAATGCTACAGACATATTTTTAAACAAAGGCTGCCCTTTTTTCTGTGGGGAGGGAATTCTATAACTGAGGACCCACCAGTCTTGAGGGTGTCCCTTTGGATGAAATGTTCTTTAATAATAGCTGTGCTGTTTCTGAACATGATCCCCGAGCTATTGCATTTCTTACACCAAATCAAGACCTATTTGAAGGGTGAAGTTGACCATAAACTGAGCTGATTTAAAACTGCTTGGGGTGATGGGGGAGAATTTGGTTTCGCTTTTTAAAAATACGGTAGGTGATTTCTCTCTGGGTGGGCAGCTCTGCTTTCTGGTGACCTGTGCTTATGAGACCATAAGGTGAGAGGGTGAAGCTCTGATCTGCTTTTCCAAGAGATATGTGGATGAAGGTATTTAGGGATTTTTAAGCTGGGGTTTTCAAGCCCATGGGATTTAGATACTAAGTGCTCATCAATGCAGACAGGGAATAGGTATCTTAGTGTCTTCAGCAGCTCTGGAAATCTCTCTCTGTGGCAGCCTATTTTCAACCGGATGGCAAAGAGAGGAAGAGGAGAGCCTTGCCTGGATACTGTGTAGAGCCTGGAGCGAGATGCCACACCCTGGCAGATGCCCAGAGGCAACCCTGGTACCCTCAGTGAGGCTCACGCTTGAACCTCACAATGAGGTTCACCCCCTGGGCTAGACCTTCTGGTGTGTCTTGCTGCCCTGAGAGGGGTGCTGCATATGAGCGTGAGGCCTCTGAAAAAAAATCAGGAGCAGCCTTCTGCCCTTAGGAAAATGACCCTCTTTCAAGTGCCTGGGATGAGCTGCCCTGCTTGCTTACCCTGCCATGCATTGATGCTCCCCGGTGTTTGGGGTGAGCTGGCTCAGGTTCATGAGGCAGGATGGCTGTGTCCATGCAGGGGTCTGCCTGTGATAACCAGCCTTCTCCCTTAGGGTAGATTAAAGTAGGAAAAGTGTTGGGTTGAGGAGGTTAAAATGCTGAAGGCTGAGCAAAGCAGTGAGCCTCCTTGGCAGGAGACTTGTCCCATCCATGTAGCATGCCCTGGCAAGGCCGGGATGCATCAGCGCTCCAGGTGCGACTGCAGAGGGATGCCATACCTGACATCCCATTTATAGCGCATCTCAAATTTGTGGGTATCCAAAGGTAGGTGAGATGAATCCTGCCCAAGGGAACTGTTTCCAAAAAGTCAGCACCCTTGTTCGTGCAGCATTTTTTGAATGGATGTAGACCAGAAGACTGGAGACAGATCTATCTTAATTCAACAGCAGCCCACGTGATCTTTGCAGTGCTTTAATCTATTCCCTGTGCACACAATCTGAGATCTTTTGAAACAAAGAAAGCTGCTTCTGAAGCAATTGCTTTCAAAAACCTCCATTAAAAATTCACTGCTAATTGCACGTAATTAACAGAGGTTGGAGGAAGGGTGCAAGATGCACTGGAATCACTAGTAGTCTGTTGTTATCTTGAATCTTTAAGTCATTTTAAAATCAAATGTGTAATTCTCTTTGATGTAAACTGGTTGACAGGATACTATAGGTAGAACTGTTAGCAAAGGGAGGTTTACTTTTTTGATTTGAGATTTTTACAGCTCAGCAAGTAAACAACTGAAATGTGCTATTTCTGTTTGATCTACTAATTGCAGTTTTCAGCTCCTTGCAATTAGGTGACTGAAAGAGCAGTAAGGTCAGGGCAGATTTCTACACGCAGCTATTATTAGGAAAGGCATTGAAAATGTAGAGGTAAATAATTGGGGTGGAAGATAATGAATACATACTACGTACAACAGACAATATGTACTATATATGTTTTATAAGGATTAGACATCTTCTGCATTTGTATATGGGATATATGTGGTTTCTGGGTAGGTATGTCCTTGTTTATTTGGGCGTATGTCTGCATACACAGTCAGATTTGCACTCAGAGCGTCAATACCTCAGTACTTTTTACCTTTTAAAAACTGTTAAGCATGACACATGCTCTAGGATGGAGCTTGACAGTAATAATTGTGTGGTTGGCTTGATGGTGCTTGATAAAATCACGAGAATGGAGGAGAGTAAGGTGCTTAGGCAATGCTTAAGTTAATCTCATGCCTTCCCAGCAAGCTGAGCAGCACCCTAAGGAGCTATTTCTGAAAGTGGAAGGAAAAGATGCGGTTCAAGATGGGAAGCGTCCTGCTCTCTCTTCTTTTCTGGTACAAAGGTATGCACTTTGCCTCCTGAGAGGCACTTTCAGATCTTCCCCTTTGTATTTCTTGTTTCATCCACGCTTCTTTCTTCTGCCAGGGGCTGTGGGGTACAGAGCAAGCTCTTCTGTACGTTCTCATGGAAGCATAATAATTTGGGGAAAGGCAAAATTGTGGAGGAGATGTGTAATTTATGTACATGAGTGAGCAGTGTTCTTACAGCTCTATGAATATTCAGTAGTAAAACTCTGTTTCACAAAGTAATTGCAGTGTAAAAAAATTGCCATATAATTTGTCAAAATATGAATTTGCAAAGAAAATTGCAGTGCAGCTGAGCCAGTGAGTAAATAATAATGCTGATTTGAAAAATGAGGTACCGTATAACATGAAAGACTGGTCCTTCATTAATCAAAACTCTTGATTAATCAAAAACTGTTCATTTTCTCTAGCAGCAAGATGTTGCTGATGGAGATCTGCCTTTTGTACAGGCTCTTTCAGGTATTTTGGCCTGGAAAAGACTTCCGAAGGCACTTTAAGAACAAAAAGCAATCAAGTCAAGAAAGTCAAGAAAATGGGAAAAGTATTTATCAGTTTTGAGGCTTTCTCAAATTCACTTTTCAGAAAAGTAGCAATGATAGCAGGTAAGCAGGAGCTAGAAGAAGCCAAGGAAATTCAGGGTCATGGTCTCCATCCATTTTAATTAACCCAGCTGTGGAACAAGGAGATAATTTTCGGGGTTGTGTTTGAACTCTTGGCTTCATCAAACCCGATGACAAAGCTGCTATTATCTTAAACAAGGCTGAGGTTGTTCTTGCTAAGTGCTGGGCAGTATCTACCAACATTAACATGTGAATAGAATATGATCTGTGATAGATGTGTGGGACAGATTTATAAAACAGCCCAGCTTTTCCCCCATGGATGTGGAATTCTCAGTGTTTCGCTTTGTCTAGTTTTTTCTATACTTCTCTGTTTCCATTGAACATTTTGGTCTACCAAATTTCATGGATAGGAAGGTGTTCCTCAACTAACCATACCTTCTTTTCGCCCTGTTATGCTTGGCTGTACCCCACTTTGTCTAATTAATAGGTCTTCCTTTTAATCTTCCAGCAAATATTTGTGCGTTCTTCTCATACCTTATCTTTTCACTCTCCTTTGTTTCATGTGGGAAGCTTACTGGTGCCTGAGCTTCTTGGAAGGCTGGTTTTACCCAGCATTTTTTTCCCGATGGGTGGCATAACTGCAATTAGTCCTTGGAATGAGTTCATACCTTGCTCTGAATCCCAGACGCAGCTTGCTTTTAATAGACACCCACACATCAGGGTATTTTCAGAGAGCCTGCAGTGAAAAATTACTTGCAGGATCACTTTTCAGGCATCGCTCCTTCAGTGTTTAATTTATTTTCTTAATTTACTGGTTTTCCTAATTTACTGTTTTTCTCTGCTTCGTGGTCCAAGTGTCTTCTTCCGGATAAAGAGTGAGCAGCGACCCTTTGCCCAGGTCCCCCTCAAGCTCCTTCCTCTCCCACCATGGAGAAGGTGCCACTAGGTCAGTCCTCTGAGCCACGTGCACTGACACCGTGATAAGCTCCTTAGCTTATTTTCTCCAGCAGAGCAAGTGGCTTAGAGGAGCACCCCCAGCCCCCGCGCCTTGGCTGGGCTCATGTTTGCCGGGGACACCGCCGCAGCAGCAGCAGCAGCAGCATATGGTGCAACAGGCAGGCTCCGGCGACGACAGCCGCAGCAGCTGCCGGGCCCCCTCCATATGGTGAGGGGGAGCACCCCAAGCCCTGGATTGACACGGATATGCTTTTAGCACATTGAATGTGACATGCCTGCGCCGCATTACTCCACCCATGCTCACTACGCATCGGGGAATAAGCTCATCTCAGCAGTTTAAAAGAGCGGATTTCTTTTTTTCCCTCTCTGTTTTTTGCAGCTTTGAAAAAAAACCCAACAACAAAATCAAAGGCCCAAACTTGCCTTCGGATCACAGTAAATAACAGCTTTAGTGCCGCCCTTTGTCATAATCGATACATCTAGTGAAATTACTATGCAGGCAATGTTCTGCATAGCTCTAAGCTGGAAAGAGCAAACGTCAATAAGATCAGAAATTGCCAAAAATTTTCAAGGGAACACTTTAGGAAAAAAGATAATTATACATCTCTTAAGAAGAAAAGGGGAAAAGGTTGATTTTTAAAAAATTATTTACATTTTTTTCAAATGTCTTCACAACATAAAAAGTTTTGTAGAAACATTAGGGAGACAGCAGGCATAAAAGAGAAATGAATATGAATTAAATAGGTATAATTATTATTTAAATATGTTTTTTATCACTTTCAGATAAATAACTAAGTATTAGATGAGACACAATACAAAGGAACGCAAATGGAAACGAAATAAAAAACTTTCCAATAAGAAAAAAAAAAGAAATGGAAATGAAAATAATAAAACCATGAAAAAGCCCCACAAAATGAATGAGGAAAACAGCAGCTGTGTTAAAGCACAGGAGAGGAGCTTAACATGAAGTATGAGCCCTTCTCCCCTCCGCAGGCTGATGCTGGTGCTGGTCTTCTTGCCCTCAATCTCCGGCTCTGACCGTGCCTGTCAGTGATCAGCAGAGAGGTGTGCTGGGGCGGTGGTGCCCTCCTTGGGGGGGGTGCCAGGGCCAGAATATCGCCTGCAGGGGAACCAGGCTGTAGCATTTGGCCCAGTGGGGCTCTGGGTGGTGAGAGCCCCTGGATGAACCAACGCCCTGCTTTCACCAGGCCAGCCTGGCTCCCAAAATCTTTTGATGGACACAGATCTGCATATGCCCTAGGGGTCTCCTCCTGCCAGCATGGCTCCCAAGGACCATTTAAAGCCTGCACTTTTTAGAAACCAAGGCACTGTTTGCAGGACAGGTGCCTGTGGAGCTTGCTTAGCCTGGCCGTGGGAAAACCCCTGGGGGAAAAACAGCACAAGCAACTATGAAGTGACTGGGCGAGGGGGCTATGCCTGCTGAGGGGACCTGGGGACTGGCCACGGCTGCAGCGAGGGTCCCTGGGGCCATCGCCACTAGCGCAGGGGCAAGGAGAGATGGGAAAAACGCCACGTGTGACAGTGGCCTGGGATGTGGCAGCTTCCCCAAATGCACCTTGCTACCGAGGCTGGTGCAGCCTGATGTGAGTCACCTTGCTAAAAATAGCCTAGGTTAATAATATAGCAACCCACAAACTAGCACCCGATGGGCACAGAGGTACCGCAATGCTTTTTTCAGTGTCTCGACCCTCTGTGTTGTTTACAGACCACCTCACCTAACTCTGCTTCCTGACACTCCCTAATGAGGCGCTCAAGGAAAACAGGGACTTGCAATGGTGTGCCTTTCAGAAAACGTGATAAAACCAGTGCCATTCATTCCAGTCACCTCTTTCACTTCTGTGACAGCTTTTTTGGCACTCAGGTCACATTTTTCTGGTTTTTAAGCTGTTTTCCTTTCCTCTGCCCCATGGCCCACATGTGCAGAAGGGAAGCAGGTGATGAGCTCTGCAGCAGGAGGCACCACGCCGGGAAAACACTGCATCACAGAGGGACTGCTTTCCACTGGGAGAAGTGGAGAGAAAATAATTTTGCGTATCTCTCTGAGCTTTGTTAAACTGAGATGTTGCTTTCAGAGATGAGAGGCAAAATTTTCCAGCTGAAGCTTCTGGGCCACCTAAATCATAAAGTCAATAAACAGAGTCATTAACATTTTCCACATACTTTGCCTGCAATGATCAGGTTTATGTGAACTTAATCCGGTAAATCAAGTGAATGACATTATTATTCATTATTGTATTTTATTTCTCTGTTTGATTTTATAATGTGCTTTCTCATGCTTGTACATCTGTCATTAATTCTAGTCACTGTAAAAAAAGATGGCTTGCTGTTGTGGCTCTAAGGTCAGGATATTCAAAATGATTTCTCAGAGATGACCTTATCAAAATGCGCTTAGCCTTTGGCAGTTACTTCTGCCCACACTTACCTTCCTGCTTTCTTTCTCTTGTTTAACCACTTTCTTAATGACCTCACATTTTCAGACACATGCAGTTATCTGCTCCTGTCATTAAAATGCCAGCAACTAATCCTCCTTGCTACCAGCTGTCCCTTCCTTTCCCCAGCTAGTCCCAAGTTGTGGCTGCTGCTTTATCCCACCTCCACCTCAGGAAACCCATGTCCTCCCCATCCCAGCATCCCAGCACTGCCTCTGCCAGCTCTTTTCCTTCTGCCCCAAACATGGGCTAGTCCCTGGGGTTCCTCTCCCCTCCATCCTGCCCAGTGATGTGTGCCAAGTCGGGCCGCCCCGGAGGTCCGTGCTGCAGCCCAGCCCCACCGGGGTGGGTGCTCCAGTACGAAATCATCCCCTGGTGCTTACCCAAGCCCCAGTCCCCAAATCCTGCGCTACGGGGTGGCATTTGTGCATGGCGGTGCATTGGACGCACCACCTTGCAGGGTGGGATTGAGGGACAGGAAAGGCACATGCCATATCTCCCTGCCTCTCACAAACACACACAGATAGTAATTTATTTCACTGAACTGATGGTTTGCTGAATGTCCCGGGGCACTGTGGGGACTGTAAATAGGTGTCTTTCCTTTTTGATGTTGGGTTGTTTTTTTTTTCAGTCGTGTACTTTTAAAACAACAGCCCCCGGCGGCTGTGCAGGACTTATGACTCTCCCACAAATTGCAGCAATTCGTTCTGTCTGACCTACAATTACCAATTATCTTTGTAACCTTCCTTGAAGGCAAACACGCTCGCTATAAAAGCATGCTGCCCATCACATTTTTAGACTATTGGCAGCCAGCTTTACTCTTCAATTCCTTTGTAGGACAGGGCCCGCCACAGCTGTAAACACACCAATATATCAATTACTACTTTTTCCGTCCGACTGCAGGCAAGGGCATCTTTTCCTCTCCCTTCTTCTCCCTACACCAGGGGTTATCAGGCTGCACTGCCCAGGTGAGACGTTTAGCCCATCCGCTGCTGTGTTTACCCCAAGCCAAGCCTGCTGCTCCCCTGTGCCGCAGGCTGCGGCTGCCGGCAGTCGGAGAGCTGAGCTGCTTGCAGGAGCAAGCCCTTAGCAGTTCACCTCTTCTAGCTCAAAAAGGCAAAGGTGACCTCCTATTTGAGATGTTTAAAGCAGCGAGCCATGCGGTGAGGGGTGGAGGTCCGCAGCTGGCCAGGGGCAGCCAGAGGAGCGGCACACTGGTGCCCCTGCCCTGGCACTGCCTTTGCACCATTGTGTGTCGCAGGGCTGACCCAGTAACACATTGCACTGACATAGGGGCTTTTGTGCTTGAAATTCACACGCTTGCTTGATTTGCAGGGATGTCTCCTGGCTGACAAAGCTGAGAAACCCTAAAAGCCACTCTTGTAGCTCAGGAGCAGGCATCACTGGCCGGGTGCAGCCACCCAAGCAAGACCAGGGTGGCCAGGGTAGGAGGATTTATTCCTGGTGGTTGAGTAGGAGCTACCATACACCCAGCCACCTGAAAACTATTCCTTTTTTTTCTGTTGTTTCACTCACAGGCATTGGGTTTCCAGCTGCATCTCTCAGCGAGGTGCCAAACTTTGTTCTTGGCTCTCAAATACCTGGACAGGGACTCAGAAGTTGTGCTGAAGGGCTCAGCATGGACCCAAAGCAATACCCCTGCATCAGCCTGGTCATTCACATCCCCTTTCCCCACCACAGGCACGCAGTGCACAAGACTAGGCTTCACCACAATGCAGTCTTCCTCGTGCTGGGCAAAGGTACCTGACACACATGTAAGTGGGCTGCTGGTATGCACTGGAAAAGAAAAGAGAAATATTTTATTCCTATACAAAGTATATTAATTTACTAGTTTGTTTACCAGGTTTTCTCTGTAGTCCCTAAAGTACCTTGGGTGCTGCAGGGGAGCCAAGGCAAGTATTTATACAGAGAGGTGCGGGCACCTTTGCTTTCACCTCTGCGTGGCCCCACTGACTTGTCAGGTCATTGCCAGGCAAAAGTGCGTTTAACTGCTGGGAGGAAAACACGAAATGTCCCACAAAAGGTTTTCCACAAAAATCAGTCTTCCAAAGGTGAAAATAAAGAGCTTAAGAAACACGTAGCAAGCGCGTATCTCTAAATGAAACTTGAACGCCTGCAGACTGGAGTAGCCGAGGCTGCAGTGCTGTGAGCTCAGACCTGGGTGGTGGGGCTGCATGGTGGGCTGTGCTGGCTGGGGAGCAAGGCTCCCAAATCCCAGGGTAACGACACTAGTCCTTGCAGCTGGTGCTCCCAGAGCAGGGCACCTGTCCTGCTGGGAAAGGCCAGCATGGCATGGGCTGGAGGGGCAGGAGGGGCTCCCACCAGCCCAGCTCCCATGTCCCTGGTGCCAGTGCCGCTCCAGCATTGGCCTCAAACAGAGCATCAGGCAGGCAGGAGATGCGCTGCATTGCTATCACTGGCAAAGGCAGTACAGTTTTGATAGTTGATGATGTCTTGGTCTGCAGCGTACTGATGTGATGACAGGCAGCATTAACTTAAACCACCCTCATGCCGTGTGGCAAGGCACGGAGGTGGCAGTGCACTGCGTGGCCCTAGGCTTGCACCTCCGCCTGGGTTTTCTTGTTGCACAAGAAGTCACAGGCCTTGGCTGGGTAGTATCTGTGCTGGGAAAGGTGGAGCACAGTGTTGCGCATGGCCCCCAGCCTATGCTTTCAAAGAGGCCAGATCCAGAGATGTGCACCCACGTTTTCCTGCTGAGCTTGATGGGGTCTGGGTGGCCCCCTTGCCTCCATCTTGGGCCTGACTAAAAGCCACATCTTTTTATTGTAGATTGACATTTACTGCTTCTGCCAGGGCCAGTGCCGTGGGTTAATGCAGTAAGTTCCTGATGCCAGAAATGCTGCCCTGGGACAATGAAGCAAAGGACGCCATCTCTGCATTAAAGAAAACATTTTTTTAAAATTTCTTTATAATTTCTTTCTTTGCTGGGGTCTTTCTGTCAGAGTCTTGATACGTTCAGGCTCAGTGTCACATCCAAGGAGCAGTTGCATTTCAGTAATAAACAGAGCTTTGTATATCATTTATATTTCAGCTGATTATAATTGCACAGTGTTTGTGAATCTTTTGAGATGAAACTTGCTGTAGAAATGTGGGATGTAAATTCCCAGTGTTAGCTGGAGATTCCTAGGCTCAGCAAAGTGACAGTGTATGAATGAATAAATCATAACTAAATTTCAGTGAATAATTCAGAGTCTAATTCATTTGGTGAAAAGATTCTCTTTTCCGATTCACAAAGCCTCTGTTTGGAGATGGCGGGTTTCTCATGGCTCCTGTATGCAAGTTTTTACCTGCTGAATAGCTCGGTCCTTAGTGGCTTGCAGATTGCCTACTGGTATTGAAAATATGATGTTTGATATTTGGCTTGTGTTGATGAGTTATCATTTTGACTTATTTTATTTGACTTATTTATTTTATTTTCGTAGCTGTCTGGGCGCTATTCTGCCAGTCCAAATGCTGTTAACATAGTCTGCTTTGGGCTTCACTGGGAAGCAGGAGAGCCCTTTCAGAAAGAACTCAAAAAAGCCATTGCTTAGTGACAGGCAGGAGATAAAACAGGTCAGATGTTACAAAAATAGTAGCTCTTCCTCTACAGCCACAACAACTGGTTTTCTCTAAGAAAGAAAAAAAAGGGAGTCTCGTATGTAAGATGGTTTGGGAAGACCTATTTACGTTCTGTTTTCCTCCATCCTGTCCAGAGGGAGTGATCTCAGGCCCTGGCACCTTGCAGGGTGCCCATCTCCTCCGAAGGCACTGAGGATTTGTGGTAGTGCCAGGCTGGGATTTCACCCTTGGTGTTCATCAGCTCACACGTTTTAAGGGCAAAATGGGAAAGGGAAACTGTGGGGCAGGAAAGCAGCAAAAAGGGATAAGGGTGAAATTAGCTGTCAAGCAGAGGCGAGGGGGCCGGCATGGGTTTCTGCTCAGGAAGTTTCAGGCATAGCTGATCAGAAAGAAGAGATGCCAAAGGCATCGAAAAGAAAACACAGTGCGGGGGTAGCATGGGCACAGGCACGCGCAGTGCCCTGTTCCTGCCCACGCCCTCTTGCTTTCCCCTGGCAATCAGCTTGGGGAAATGCAGTAGATTTGTCAATCCTTCCTCAATTTGTCCCGAGCTCAGGAGTAAATGTTCATTGCATTTCCTGAGGTTTGCTCGCAGCATCTTTGTTTCTGATCTCTCTCTCTCTCTCTTCTTCCCTCCATGCTTGCTGCCCCAGCTGTCCTGGCCCTCTCCCCAGGAGAGGTAAGTCTCTCTGGCTGGTTTTGCTGCCAGGTATATGTGGGGGCCCGACACTGCCCAGCTCTGGTGCCTCGGGGCAGAAGGAGGGAAGGTACCTGGGACTCCAAGCCCAGGCATGTGCTTTGACCTCTGAATCCAAGGGGCAGTCATCCCATGTTTTGTGCCGGGCTGGCATGAAGAAAGGGGCTCAGAGAAGGTGCAGCAGCCTGGGCAGGTGCGAGTGCCTGTCTACGCTTCAGGACTCAGGTTTAGCCTCATGTCACTATTATCAATGACAATGTTGATTTAGTATTGGTTTTGTACCTTCCCTTTAGGATGAGAGACTGGAGCTGTGGCACAGCAAGGCTTGCAAATGCAATTGCCAAGGAGGTCCTAACTCAGTGTGGTCCAGCGGGACTAACAGCTTAGAGTGCATGCCAGGTAATGGGCCAGTGTGCTTTTAGCCATGTTTGTCTGGTGACCTTCAGCAGCTTCCCCTGTTGCACCCTGTGGTACTTGTGCCAAATCCAGCTGCCGGTGGGGCTGGGGGAGCTGTGCTGGTGGGAGGTGTGGGGTGACCCTGCACCATTGGGCAGAGGGGCAGCAGTAGCGGGGAACATGTGTGGGCCTCGGGAGGTCACCCAGGGTGGCCTAGGCTGGCTGGTGCTGGTGGACGCTTGCCTGCCCTGTCCCTACAGCCCCTGGCACTGGTGCTCCCAGAAACTGCAGTTACCGCGGTGTGGGAGATTTGCTGTAGGAAACCTTTTGTACCCCCTAGGCTGATTCTCCCTTGCTGCATTTAGTTTGTGACGTCTCCTTCTCTCCCCAGAGGTCAAGGAAAACAGTTTATTCTTTCTTTGCAGCATATTTCCAAACACTAAAAGACCACAAGTTTTCTCCGGGCTGCCCCTGCCCAGCAACTTCAGCTGTTCCTCACAGATCACGTTTTATGGGTTTCTGATCAAGCTCTTTCCTCGTTATTCTCTGCAACTCCCACAGGCTTCTTCCCTGCCCAGAGAAACTGCAAGGAGAGGATTCATCCACTGTGCATAGGTGCTGCCTTGCCCCCAGGGCAGTGGCCCCAAACATCCCCTTCATGGCTTCTCAGGCTCTGTCCTGCCAGTTTCTGCAGCCAGTATCTCCACAGGGCTGACTGCTGGGGCAGGTATGAAGAGGAAGAAGGCATTTGCTGGACACAGCCCCTGTGATGCAGAAGAATCACTTATAGGTGCTCCAGCAATTACACTCTATGTCTCTCGTTGTGAGGATTTCCTCCAGTCTCTGATGAAAGAAACCCATATGCACTACCCAAAACATGAGTTTGAACTGGCCCTGCCCGACCTCACCACTCCCTTTCAAAGGGCTGGCCACAACAACTCTTTTTTTGTCGCAGCATCACCATGAAGCATATCTGTCATGGGCAGGTCCCTGCATCCTTGTCTGAGTCTCTCTCCATTCAGAAGGTGCCCCCCCTGCACTTGCACATCCTCCACCTGTAACTGTATCCCTTTGCATGGAGCTGCAGTAAAGCGTATTTTGGACAAATGGAGATTACTGCACACTCCAGGTCACCAAGTAGGATCCCCCTGCTTCCTGCAGCTCTGGTGTCATGTGCAAGGAGCAGCATTGGCACGTTCACATGCACCACAGAGCCTTATGGCAATGCTGAATCACAGCTGGCCCAGCAGAGATCCCCAGCCACCCCCTTGGGAAGTCCTTCTTCTCATGGTGGCTCCCTACTTGCACCTATGCCTGGCATGCCAGCCAAGTCCTACTGCATGTTTTCTTGCTGTTTAACCTTAACAGTGTACAATTCTCCATCCGAAGCCTTGCTACAGCCTGGTACTACCCTGCTGTCTCTTGCACCAAGGAATCACAGAATTGCAGAATAGTTTGGGTTGGAAGGGACCTTTGAACATCATCCAGTTCAACTTCCCTGCCATGGGCAAGGACACCTTTCACTAGACCATGTTGCTCAAAGCCCCGTCCAACCTGACCTTGAACATTTCCAATGACAGGTCATCCACAACTTCCCTGGGTAACCTGCTCCAGTGGCTCGCCATCCTCATTGTAAAAGATTTCTTCCTTATGTCCAATCTAAACCTACCCTCTTTCTGTTTAAAACTGTTGCCCCTTGAAAGGGAAGGGAAGGAAAGGAGACACGGCAGGTTTGGTTGATCTGTCCATGGCTGAGGGACCCGTGTGTGAGAGGAGTAGCTCTAGTTTTCCTGGCCAGACTAGGTGTGAGGGGTGCTCTCACGCATTAGCACTATGTAGCTGAGTAATGCAGGCATCTTCCTTGACTAATGAAGGCTGTTCTCCTCAATAATGAATCTTGTCACCATATCTCCCAGCTGTCTCTCTCCCCAGGCAGGGGGGCTTTGCATTCTCTTCCCCCAGCCTGGCCCAGCCACAGTGGTGTGGCCCAGCATCTCTGCTGCTTGGGGACAGTTTGTAGAGCCGCCATGCTGAGGTGTTGCAGAGCTGTCTCTGGCACGGCCAGAGGGGAGCAGCCGGCCTCACAACTGCTGCACGAGTTTTCTCAAGGTTGGTGGTAACGGCATTAAATGGCTTAGCCAGTTGGGCCAGGTGGGCACCAGGCATCTCTTTCGCGGGTCCCTGCATGTGGCGCAGCCGGAGGCGCCAGAAGGTGACCTGCTAATTGCATTACAGTTGTGTGTCCTGTGGATTAGTGTTGCTAAAAGTAAAGTTACATGTTGTTCGAGATAAGCCTGCTGAGTAGTAAACACGCAGGGCCACCCCAGCCTGTCCACCCTCTTGCACAAGGGGAGGAAGGGTTTTTAATGCGGTGGAAAAACGTGATGTTTCCATGCCTGGAGGAAGGTGGGATGGTGGCTATGTGTTTTCATGGGGAAAAACATGTTAATGAGGTACCAACTGAGCAAGGTATGTTAATGAGATATTGATGCATACAATATCGACCTAGTGGAGCTTGCTAATGAGACATCGACCACACCGCTGCAGTGCTGGGACATTGCACCAGGGAGGCCTTGGTCACGCCAGGCCCTGGGCACCTGCTGATGCTCCCCATGTGTCGGTCATTTTTAACACGAGGCATCACACTGGTCTGTCAGGCATGGCTAAGGCGAGGAAATGTCCTACCCACGTGTGAAGCTGTGCAGAGCTTTGCTTTCTCTTTTATTGCCAAAACCCATGAAACAAAACTACACTAAGCTGGAAAATGTGACAGAGTCACCCTTGGGGGACCACACATGGTCCACAGGCTGCAAAATTAGAAAAAAGCTGCCCATGATGTATATGCTTGCCCAGGTAATACCCATCTGACACTTGTGAGCACCTTCTTTATGCGTATCTAGATACATAGTGATAACCTGCTCACATAAAAAAATGATCATAACAAAAAAAAACCCAGCTAGGTCTGGGTAGCATGCAGGCACTCTGCATGGAAGCATCACCAAAGGCTTGCCTTCCAGAGCACTGTGTGGTGGCCCACCACAGAAAGTTTTAATGATGATTGACTATTTCTGCCCCTAGTGGTTTTGCAGCTTGTGGGAGTCTTGCTGAACTTGTCTCTATCACAGAAGACAACTGTGGGGTCACGTTTGGTAGCCTGAAGATCTGAAGTCAAAAACTCAGATGGAGATCCCTGAGCCTTCGGCAGGGCCAAGCATTACACCTCACTGGCATTAGAGTACCTGCAGGTTTTCCACAAGACAAGACCATCTCCAGATACAAAGATAGTCCCCATAGCAGAAAACGCCAAAGATCTGAAGATGCTTGTGGAGGGATGACCAGAGCAGGCTCAGCAATTTTTCCATACAGGCATAGCCAAAAATCAAGACAGTGAATGCAGGAGCAGAAGGAGATAAAGCCCAGCAAGAAAAGCTGTGCCAGGCATTTCTCAAGGACCACGCAGAGGCTGACAGCCCGAAGGCTGGATCCAGGTCAATGGATCCAATCTGGATCTGCTTCCAGGTGCTTGCAAGAAGGAGATTTGGACTGCAACATCTGAATAAAACCTTTCCCCCAAAATGCTGCAGGCAGCACAGTTTTAGGAAGTCTGAGAGAGAGAGGAGAGTCAGAAATTCATACAAGGGAGGAGTTAGAACCGAAGACCCCGTGGCCCCTGGGCAGCAAATATTGCAGGGATTGTGGTCTGGGTTTAAGAGCATCCCCAGCATCCTGGCCAGGGAAGACAGGGAGCAGCAAAACCACAGAGGGTGTTGACAACAAGCATGCAAATGCGACCAGGAAAAAAAGCCGGCCACTTGTGGCTTTATGGTAGCATGTTGTTTCCCTTGTTCTGCAGAGTGCCCCTACCACAAGCCCCTGGGCTTTGAGTCTGGCGCCGTCACCCCCGACCAGATAAGCTGCTCCAACCCCGAGCAGTACACGGGCTGGTACTCCTCCTGGACAGCCAACAAGGCCCGCCTCAATGGCCAAGGCTTTGGGTGAGTCTGAAAATACCTCCCTGAGGGGTCCTGTGGGCGGGCATGTCAAGGGGGGGCTGGGGCTCCCCTACAGCATGGGGGCAGGAGGGGCAGGACGGGAGGGCGGCCGTGGAGGTCATAGCGGGGCCGGTGGTGTCCCCCCAGGTGTGCGTGGCTCTCCAAGTACCAGGACAATGGGCAGTGGCTGCAGATCGACCTGAAGGAGGTGAAGGTGATCTCGGGGATCCTCACGCAAGGGCGCTGCGATGCTGACGAGTGGATGACCAAGTACAGCGTGCAGTACCGCACGGATGAAAACCTCAACTGGGTGTACTACAAGGATCAGACTGGGAACAACCGGGTCAGTGGACTTTGTGCTTTGGCCACTGGTGGAGGGGAATGGGGCACGTTTGGTGATATGAAAGCATCAGGTCTCAGCAGGGAGATGCCCCAAGAGGGGTTCCTGTGGGAGCAGCAGGGTGGATGGGGCCCAGCACTCACCCTACATCCAGGGGCAGCATGGAGGAGGGTGTCATCGCTCCGGCACTAAGAGCAAGTGCCACACTAACCAGCCACAGAAGGACAAAATGCATTTTTTTGCTAATGATGATGGTGGCATTTAGAATAAACTCGGCAGGATGGAGGCATTAGCTGGCATTGAAGGGGAAGTGGCACTTCTATGATAAAGCCCCTTTCTCGGCTGGGGCTGCACAACCCCAGGTGTGCCTGGGCACTGCAAAATGGGGGCTCCTGCTTTTGCCTTAAGTCCAGGCACAACGCCAATGCACAAAATCCCCTGAGACAAAATTCTCAACTGTTTAAGTCACAACCCACTGAGCTGTTTTCATGTGGCACTTCTTAGTGGTTGGTTTGAAGAGAAAAATTGCACTGGGAGGACCCTGTAGTGGCCCCCGTGCAGCCCAGCTGGGCTGGGGGATGGCACAGCTGCTGCCTCCCAGGCATCCTCAGTGTCCATCCATGGGGATGGCCCCATCACAGCATGGGAGGCTCTCGTGGCTTTGCAGTGTTCCTGTAGCCCTGGGGAGATGCTGAGCTTTCCCTGAAAAACGGGTCATGGCACGGGGACACATGGCAGCATGGCCAAGCAGAGGAGAAGGACTCCCCAATACATTTTGTTGTCTATACTAGTGTGTCTGGGAGCCTGACTCGTGAACTGCAAACAGCCAAGGTCAGCCATGGTGCCTTGCTGGAGGAAGGTGAACAAGAGAGAGTGGGGTGGGATAAAGTCTAGCCTAACCAGAAGTGGAGGAACGATGGGGAGAAGGGACTTAGTCAGAAAACCCAGTCAATGTGACAAAAATCATCTGCATTCTGATAGTTTTCAAGTTTTCTTATTTTGGGGGTGGGGGATAGGGACCCTCCTCCTCCTCCTCTGCTCTGCACAAGCACCCCAAACTCATGGGGCAGGATTTCCAGCCTCCTAACCGCCCACCCACATCCCTCTCCCCAGGTTTTCTATGGCAACTCGGACCGCTCGTCCTCGGTGCAGAACCTGCTGCGGCCGCCCATCGTGGCCCGCTACATCCGCCTCATCCCGCTGGGCTGGCACGTGCGCATCGCCATCCGCATGGAGCTCCTCGAGTGCCTGGGCAAGTGCGGCTGAGTGCCGTCTCCTGGGCTAGACGTGCAGGTGTCTGCCTGTGCAGCCACCCCACCTCGCCACCGACGCCTGCTGTGGCTGTGGTCCTGCGGTATAAATGCCCAGCCTGCAAAGGGAAGGGCCGTCTTGAATAAAATGTTGCTTTGCACCACACCTGGTGGTAAAGCTAAACCCTGCTGTGAAGCTGATGGGTGTTTATTGGGGCACACGTTGGGCAAGTTGAGACAGTTCATGGCTGCACCTTTGATCCCGTGAGATGTGGTGCTTCTGGCCCGCCCTGGGTGTTAGATTGGGGAAATTGTCGTCATGGCATGGTGTGGAGGTCAAAGTAAATGCAGATGGGGTCCAAAGGCAGGGCTTGGGCTCTCTTGGGGAGGACAGGTCTGCACTTGATTATGTGTCCATGAGCCCAGGCACCCCCTGCCGCCCCACTGGGACACTCACACTGGGGCAGACATCTCCGCCTGCTTTTCCTTGTGCTCCTCCTGCTGGTCTCTGCCATCCCTGAGACAGGGTCGGGGCCAGATCTGGCCAGTCCCCAGTACGACAGGCCCCGCCTGTATCTCACACCCTCAAATCACCTCATGTCCCCTTGTGTCAGGTCCCCTTGGCCTGAGCTGCTGTGGCCATTTTTGGGACAGGCATTGGTGCTTTGTGCACTGGGTGGTTGAACCCCCTCCGTGTCCTCTCCAGTTTTGCACTGACACATCCCTGGCAGCCCAGGGCACATCACTTTCCTTGGGTGTTTGGGCACAGGAACAGGGACTCGTTCTTATTTACTGCCTCAATCTCCACGGCCCGTTTCCCGGTGGGTGCTGAGTGCCTGAGGAATTTGGGTTGCGTGGCAGCTGTGATGGTGCACCCACCTCCCCAGGGAGACCACCCGAGTGTTATGGCTTGTGCCCCTGCCTGGGAGCTGGAACCCAGCATGGCCCAGGCAGGAATCACGGAGCCCGCAGCTCCCATGTGGGAGGGTTGTGGGGGGCTCTGGGGTGGCAGTCACTGTTTGGCTTCCCACGCGTCTGCAGCAGCAACCTGGCAGGCACCGGAGGCCTTTTTCCTATTTTTTAACAACCCATGCATCCACCCCAAAGAGTCGCGGCATCAGCACCTGAAGTGTCTCACCGGAGGGAGGAGAGGCATGAAGATACTGGCACCAAGGCAGGCCATCTGCCTCTCGTGCCCTCTTCTTACCCCCTACGGGCAGAGAGGCAGACGCTTGGTGTGCAGGGCAGGAGATGAGATGTGGCTAAAATCAAGTAAGGTGTGACCAAAAACATGAGAAAAGCCTTTGGATGTCTGTGCAATCCATCACATTTTATTCATTTGTGAAAGCAGATGTTTCTGCCTTTTTTTTTCCTGTATATAGAGACAAATAATAACTGTCAGGAAAGTATGTGGTTCTGGCAAGTCTGAAAGCTTCTGCTCCACTATACTAACAGTATGAAGTCTACAGAGATGTTGAAAAGACCAAGCCCCACCTGCTGAGGTGGTTGTTATTATGTCACCGTCACTCCCTTCCTTCCCCTCACAACCCAAATGAGTTTTGCCTTTCCACACATGGGTCTAGGGACATGTTTTCTTAATAAGAAATCAGTGAATCTGCGGGGTTCTCTAATGCTAACGTACTGGTCCAGGCATGCTCTACTGAGAAGGTCTGCCGAGTTCGAGGCAAGTCGTCTGTGTAGCCCACCTGTGGGACCAGCATGGGGTAAGAGCTTCCTGGAGGCATTGCACATACAATAGCAGGGAGACAAGGGCTCTCCACCAGTGGTCAGAGCTCTTGTGTTAGTAACATCAACACTGAAAGCGGAAGTGTTTCCAGTCCCTGGACAGAGTTGCCATCATGTTAACACACTGGTCTCCCTTCCCTAAAAGCAGCACGGGCAGCTCTGCTCCACGTGATGGCGACTAGGGGGGAGAAGGCTTGGTGCTGTTTTGTTGCAGGACTGAGGAGTGGTGAGATGGAGTTGGAGAGGTGAAAGGACAGACTGGGCACCAGCCGATGAGTATCTATAGCACTCCAAAGGAGTTAAGCTTGACTGTAACCACCCAAAGCCTTGGCTGTGACTGGCCTCTGAAGAGCTCCCATGGACAGTCCAGGGTTTTGCAAGTTGTTGGGTTTTGGAAATGCATCCTGCGGCAAGGGCCAAGAGTTCCTGCTTAATTTCAAAGAGCTCGCAAGCTTAATCCACAGTCTGAATGGATGGACCACATCCCATTATACACCAAGGCACCACTCTAAATTATGTATCTTCACATGACTGATCCTACACATGGGACATAATAAAGCCTTGGAGGAGGGAAAGACTGTCTAGGTAGAAGGGGCTTGTGCCATCACTCTTCCAGCCTCCCAGCTTCAAAGAAATCACTAGACCCTTTTTCCAGATTGAATTGTACAGCAATAAATAAGGTGGAACTAACTGGCACACACTGAATTTCACAGTTCATTTGCTTCTTGCCTCGCCCTGTCCTTTGCCTGCAGTTCACCTCTCCAGCTTGCATGGGGAAGGGACCTACTTCTGGCTTTCATCTGCAATATCTAAATGGTTCCTGCTAAAGTAAGAGTTTCTGTTCTGATCATAGCTAGGCAGCTCGCTTGCTAATCGACCTTTGGAAATTCACTTAACCTCTGCCTCTTATCTAAAAAGAGGGGTGCTGAGAGGCTTAATTAAATGGTCCTAAAATGCTTTTAGAATTGCACTTGACTTCCACCTCTGCATAAACACAGCATGTTGGAGTAACAGTGTGACTGAGGGCGTTACGAAAACAGGATAGAACCAGCCAAAATACAATTACAAAAATACAAAGCTTTTCCTCATAAAGTCTGACTTTTCCTAGCATATCACTATCATTTTAATTTACCAGCACAGATGCCTCCAATGACAGTTAATCAGAACAAAGCCAGCAACTGAGGCTGCAGGAGATGACGCAAAGCAGCGCTGAAAACACATTTATCTTCTAGGAGTGAAAATCCTGCAGGTCTTTACCCGCAGAGGTAGGGAGACCAATGCATGGCTTTGCAACCACATAAAACACAACAGGTTTGAAATTGGAGGCAGGGCCAAGAGCTGCCTTCAGCTTCCTGACTTGGATTTTTAGTCTGGGGTGCTTACAGAGAGAAGCGAGGGAACTGTGCTGAGAAGTCAAGCTTGCCCAATCTAAACTATGGGATAAGAGACTGCCTCAGACCTCAACACCAGCCATGCCATTTGTAAGTCAATAGCCCCTTTCTCTTAATGGGTACACGCAGGAATTATCCCTTTACAGCTGTCAGAGAAAAATGCCCACACCCACTCTGCTCCCTGTCCCATGGGGGACCAATACTGGCTACACTGGACCTCTTCAAGGAGGTGGCCACTTCATTTTCTGGAGGCCTGCAGGGAGTAGCGAAAAGGACATTGAGTGCCTGGGGTCACTACAAGGAGATCCTTGAAAGAGTAAGGGCAAAGTGAGGTTGTAGGAGTGAAGCCAAGTCCCCAGAAAGCTGGGCAGCTCAAGGAAACAGGCGTTTCAAAGGCATTTCTGGCTGGGACTGTTGAAATGCTGGACTGCTTGTCCCGGTGGAACTGAAAGCCACTAGGTCAGGCCAGCAGTTTCCCTGTTTGGGAGGTGACAGGCACAGCTCACTGAAGGCACCAGGCAGCAGCCTGGTCTCACAGCAGCCGTGGCTGCGGCACAGCCCATCAGGCGGCCATTTCCAAAGGATCTGCACAGACTGCAAGTCCTGGCTTCCAAGGAAAAGTGGTCCCTACTCCTCAGTTTGTTTCCAATTACCCTGAAGAATGAGGGACCAGCAGAGAAATATTTAAAAGTTTTTTAAAGTTGCACACAGTAAGAAAAAAAGTTCTGGCCAGAACACATTAAAGAGGAACCCATCAACAACTGTATGGCTGACACCTGAATGTTTGCCTAAAGAGTCTCAGCTTATGTGTGGCAGTGCTGAGATGCCAACATGCTACCCAAATGGTGGATCCCCTTCTGCAGCAAAGACAATTTCAGGGCTGGAAACGTATGGGGCCTTTAATTTCTGGGTAGTGCCTGCTGAGGGGATTGGTGGGTTGATACTGTCCAGAAGAGAGAACAGCAGAGATTTTTGCCCTGAAAGGGAGAACCCCCCCCAATGTCTGCAATGAGGCTACAGGAACGGTGGGCAACAAGGTGCTTCAGAGCTGTTTTGTCCATGCTCCTGTGGAAAAGTCAGGCTTGCGGACAGATACAAGCCAGCTTCTCAGATGGGGAGTTAGTGAGGACCTGCCTGTGACCTGTTGGGCAGAGGAGCCCTGGTGCGGTTCTGACCCGTTCTGCTCATCTGAGCCACACTAACGTATGGGGAGGCGCTCTGGAGGAGATGTGTCGGGAATAAGATCAGCCGCTGAGCAATGCCAGTGTTCTAGTGCAAAATCTGCATTTTTATTAAAGACATATTTTGGAAGGCCCATTCAAAAATACATTGTGCTCAGTAAAAATTAACCATTTCCATGCTGATAATTAAGGTTACCACAGGATTTTTTTTTTCTCTTTTAGAGTATTTACAGCAACAATAGAAATTGTACAGAAGTTAAGAATGGAATACATGCCCAAAAAAAATTTGGTAAGGTGTACCAACAACATGATACAAAGGGTTGTATACAAACACTTTACAAATGGTTTATTAACTTGCATGAAGTCATCCTTAAATATTCAACACATTTTAAAATCAATTTGTATTCCAGGATTAAAAAGGTTAACACCACATCACATCCCTTCCACAACAGAAAGCATGGTAGATTTAAAAGTTTGTGCGCTTTAGATTTCTAGTAGCTGTTAAAAAACATCGGGGAATCTTATCCATAAATTTAGAAGTTTTGAAAGCTACCTCCCCAGCCTGTTATTTTTTGAATAGTCTGTACTGGCAGATTGTGAAAAAAGATCACATTTTTCTAAACCGCGTTCTTCCTTCCTTCTCCCAAATGACACAAATTCAGAATTCAGCATTTCACAGTGGAGTTCTAAGCAGTCCTGGAAGTCTTTAGCAGATTAAGCAGATTTTAAAATGCCTGCATAGAGTTTCCAACAAAACTATGGTTTCTTGGAAGATTTTAGCTTATTGTTCCACATAAACCAAATATATATGGAAGTTACTCCTTTTGATTAGACATATCCTTCAGTAGTAGAAGTCTAAGATGTGCACTAGCAAAAAGAAAAGAAGAAAAGGAAAGTTGAGACAGTTATCTACACTTAGAGTTTTGCCTTGTTACTAAACGGTTAAAAGCTCTGCCATTGGATTTACACGTCAAGAGTTACACGAAGAGGTTCATATCCCACAGGAAACTTGAACAGCGGCTTCCACCTTGTGCTATGAACATGCTTTAATGTTGCTAATGGAAAGCTCTACGAAAGCAGTTACTTCACAATGCATTTCTACGCCTGTACAATTAAGATGCCACCT
Organism: Burhinus bistriatus; assembly: GCA_013397275.1. Lineage (NCBI taxonomy): Eukaryota > Metazoa > Chordata > Aves > Charadriiformes > Burhinidae > Burhinus > Burhinus bistriatus. The sequence goes on along the minus strand of VYXH01011407.1, from coordinate 303,034 downwards.
TGCATTTCTCAGAACTCAGAACGGATCCAGAGAAACAATGCCCTGTGAAAACAGAGACCTGGTGGAACAAAGCGCCTGGTAGGCAGCGTGTTTTGGTGGGGGCACAACGAGGTAAGGTCTCTCACCCAGATGAAATGGAAAATTAAAATGAAGAAAATCCTGAGCAAGTCTAAGGATAGCTGTTTGAATAAAACAGCAAACAGGGTGGAGTAGTAGATAAGGCCTCTAACTCCCTGATAATCTGCACTAGAGAAACAACGAAGAACAAGGCAACTGCAATATTTGAGAACCACAAGGGGAAGGGCAAGGGAAGACTGCAAAGCAGTGCAAAGGATGGCATTGGGATTCTAGAGGGAGAGCTCAGATGGCTTGGAGGTTTCAGAAGTATATCAGATGAAGGCCCATCAAGATTTTATTACTTGATTGCTAACAGTACCTAGAGGAAGAATCTTTTTATATGTATCTTCAAAATTTGGAGTCAATAATAAACGCAGAACAAACAAACCAAACCTCGACCACATTCTGCAAGAAAGAGGAGGTAGATTAACTTGCAGAGAAGACAAGAGATGTGTAGAGTCACTCTTAGCCTAAGTCACAAGTTCCACGTTCAGACCCTTGGGCCACGTCTTAAGAGTCACTTTTGCCTGGCTGCATATTTTGAGTTACTTTCTAAAAGAGCCTGAGAAGCAATCTGATTCGGGGGAACGAAAGCATCCAAACAAGGCAGGGCTGGTCCTCTCACACTTCTCGTGCATCTTCCAGTTAGTTTGTCACAAAAAGCCAACCTTTGCACCAAACAATTGGCTGTACACAAGGTAACAAATAAGCATCCAAGCAGAACTTGGAGCAAGTAAAATTCAAACGTAACCAATCAGATTTACTTATGCTGCCTCATGCAGTAGCTGTTAAGACAGTCCACTGAGAGAAAAAATGACCTACCACAGCTTTTGTCTTCCAACTGAAAGAGGATCTCCTGTAAAATTTGCTTTGCTTAATTTTCATGAAATTTGCTTCATAATTGCAGACTGAAAAATCTTGTTTCAGTACAGCATCTGAATCAAGTGATTTGCACAAGCCTTCACTTGCCTGATGAGCCTGAGCATTGATGCACTGCTGCCGTTTGACCCTTTGAAAAAGGAGCCAACATCTAGAACTGCCAAGCTGTGTTATATTAAAAGGGTTTACTCAAATTGCTCCCTTTTTAACAAAGGCCAGAAGTTAAATGGCTTTTCTCCTCAATTCATGACAAACCCAATTAATGAATGGTTAATATCATGACACCATTAGAGAGACCTGTGTAAGGAAAGGCACCTGTTCTTAAACAGTGTCCTGATTTGAAAGTCATTTAAAAAACAGTTAAATAGGGCACATCACCTTTCCAATCATCTTCTGCGACACTCCTATCCTATTTCGAATTGTGGGCCTCCTTACATGAACAACAGCCCATGTGCACGGTTTATGATATAATCCCATTAATAGATGTATTATGTATGTTAGCTGGAATGGAAAAGATAAACATTCATTGCCACCCCACGATTTGCAGTATATTATATATGGCTATCCTTTTCATACTCTTTGTGTAACTGGGATTCAAGTATTCTCCCAGCTGTACTCTGACAGTGTTCAAAATATACAGAATTAATTACATGCAGGTATTTAAGTGTGTCTCACTATCAAATCATTATAAGAAAACAAAAAACTGAAACACAAATAAAAAGCCCAAACACTTCTAGAGCATGGCTCCCCTCAAAAGTGTCTGCGTTTTGCCTTAGCCAAACAGATCACAAAAGTGCTTTCAGAGCTATATAATCTGTGTTCCCATTCCTATAGGGGAGGTCCACAGCACTGAATTGTTAAGAAGTCACAGCTTTTTCTGGGTGAACACAGGACTCTACTCAGCTAATAGCAACAGCAGCTTTTGAAGAAAAAAGGAAAGGAAGTAAGTATGTAGCTTTTTATACCAGTAAGATACATCTGTTAAGAGACCTAACTGCAATGACAAGGAATGGCCAAAAGCCTATCACAGGACACTGCTTCTTGAAGAATCACTCCAGCTTTGCTCCCAGAAACAAGTTGGTGTCGCAGAGAGAAAGGTGACAAGCCTAAGGACGACCTGAGGGTGTCTCGTAAGTTTGGAAGTTTGAAGCCTGCTTTAATACTGATCTAAAAGAGCCAGTATCTGTAAACAAACAGAGTTGTGTCAGGACCTACATACTTAGGTGGGTCTGACTTGGTATCAGAAATGAAAGCTTGGTGTCAGTCCCAAGCCCTGTGGGATGGGAAGAAGGGACCGAATCTGGGATCGCTGACTTCCTGCCAAGAACTCTGCCTGGTGCTCTGTGCTGGCGACCTCTCAGAGGAGCAACAAATCTTGGACTGCGATAAATGGAGCAAAAAGTGTTAAATAACTCTAGAGGACTGTTCTCTGTGGTCAGGTCAGTTGGAAAAAAAAAAAAAAAAGTTGTTGTTTTAGACTAATACATTTACATGGCAATTTAAAAGGACAGCTTAAACGCATATACAATTTCAGTTAAGATGAGCTTAAGGTGCTTCTTTTTCAGTTAATAACAGCTCAAGAGCTATAGTAAAAACATACAGACAAGTTTAGGCAGCTTAACTTCTGCAAAATAACTATAATTAATTTCTGAAACTTAGTTTCTTTTCTATTCACATCATTAATGACACCATAAGGCAAAACAGATTGCCAAAGAATAAAATGCAGTTTAACTACGATATTTTATACTAAGTAACTCTATAGAACATGTAGCACAAGACTCACAGACCAGTGAAGAGGAAAGCTCACACTTAACAAAATCGTTTGCTCTGTAATTCTCTTCCCCTTTATTGAGTCAGCAAATCTCAGTCACTATAATAAGACTCCTTTGAAAGCCTCGGCAAAACTACATTAGCAATATTCTAACTATTGGGAAGTTAGACCAGGTTAAAAAATACTCAATTTAGCCCAGCACCAGCTGGCCAAGCTGCTGGAAGTTCTTTCCAACAGAAGGAAGAAAATACTACATACATTCAACACAATTCAGTATTCAAGTGAAATCTACTACACTTTGTTGAATGTGAGAAGAAAATGCAGTATGAAGTAGAAACAACTTTCGGTAAATATGGGCCACCAAATACTTGAACATTCCTTGGGTCACCCTTGAAGCTTTGCTAACTACTTTAAACAGCTATATGTACAGTCAGAGATTACCCTGATTTAACTTAATGGGTACTGAGAAAGAAAATCCTTTGGAAACATTTATCCTTGCTAGAAATCAGAACAGCCACATACAGCCCAGCTTCATCATCCCCAGCATGAAGCTCTTACCAGCAAGCTAAAAGTCTTGCAGAGAAAAAAGGATACGGATCCACAAAGTACCAAAGAATCTAGTCTGAACGCTCCCTCGGAGACATTCAAATCGTACTGCTTAGAGCCCCACTCTCGGACACTGCTTTTGTGAGGGGTTTCAGTGGCATCAGCCCATTTCAAAGCAGAGAACAGGACTAACCTAGTTGTGACCAATGGGTGAATCCAAAAGACATCGCTAAAATACGCTGCTAAACTCTGACAGTGATGACTAGCAAATATCACAATGTCTTTCCTGGATGCCCACTGAACTCATCAAAAAACTGAATACCCTTTCATGTCTACTCTGTTTATATATCCTATATATATGATATATCACCACAGTATACATCATATATATCTAGGTATCATATATCATATATCTCTATAGAAAATCACATGCACATTTCTTGCAGGCAATTGACAATTTTGACAATTACTTTTAGCCCTGGACAAACCTGATGCAACATCCTTCCATAATGTACTTTCTGACCAATACTTTTGGAGTAGTGGTGCCAAATTTGCCGTTGTTAGAACTTTGGTATGACTCGAGAGGTACTGAACAGCATGTCCAGTTTGCATTGTTATCCAAGTAGGAAGTTCAGCTCTTACTGCCTGGCTGCTTCTGTTAACTACATATATGGCTAAATCATCGAATTCACATTCAGGTTAATCTCTTTTTGGAAAAGACAACGTCTTTGCAAGTACAAGTGTCTTATGAGGACAGCATCTAGAAAACGAACTATGCTGCAGAGTAACGAGGGAGTTGAACTAATGTGTTTAAAAAGGAAAGTGTGTATTGTTCTGACACTACAGGCCTGACTCTCCTCTTATTGCACAAACTTTAGACTGGCGTAACTCTTTTGACTCCTACTGGCTCACCTTTTGATTTAGTTTACTGGTAGCAACAGAGGAATCGGGTTGTGTATTCGCTACACTCAACATTCACCAACGTAAAGGCAGTTTTAACAATCTTGTACAGGAGACTGGAACCCAAGATCTAGTATTTTGCTGAGACTGGTAACTGAACTGTGTACGGGAATATTTGGACAGTAAGACCTAAGGAGAAATTAAGCTGTATGGCAACCTTCTCCCTCAATATCCAAATATCAGATTTGTAGCTTTAAATACATCCTGAAATATAATAAAAAGTGCAAGAGTAGTTTAAATTTAAATACAGTGTTTATCTTATTAGTTAATAGATTGCTAAACAAGATGTAAAATACACATATGCATAAAAGCTTATACCATGATCTGCAGTGCCATGCTATGCGTAAGTTTGGCATTTCACTTGCAATTCATGCTATGTTTCTTTGGTTTTCACCCCTGCTATTAAGTGGAAGAGCACCTGCTTTAGCTTGTAGTCATGGGGCACTTTATCTCTTTAGTGGAAACAAAAATTTGGTACTGGGGCTCTGTGCTCTTGATGCAGATATCCCATTAATATTACTAGGAAAGCTAAGGACACAGGGGAGAACATACCACATTTACATTACTGTACAGTTCTGCAGTCTCTTACATTTAGCCAATACTTCCAACAAAATAGCCCATAATAAAGCTTGGAATTGAATGTTGTCTTTTGTTTGTTACCAATAATGCCTATAATACTGGGCTGTCATAGCTGAGCAAGATTCATACTGTTACAGTCACGTTTATATCCACATTCAACTTCCTTTTATTAGAAGTATAATACCGCACTTTATATCACAAATGTATAAAAATATGGCAGATAGTGTCATAACAATACTTTTCTTTTAAATGAGTATATTTAAAAAACAGACAGTTATTTTCCATTTATATATATATTTATATATAGAATAAAATACTCCTGATGCAATATATAAATGTCACTGTTAGTTTTTTATAGAAACTACCGTAGCTGTTGCACTGCTTCACAATGTTTCAAACAGCTCAAAGTAACTTTACATTATAACATAAAAGATATGATTATAACAGTACGATATTAGGTCATCATAAATAAATATTACAAATCCTATCAAATATGGAAGTTTAAAAAACAAATTTAAGACATACAATTTAACTTTAAACCCTTAACCGGGATACACTTTTATCACATAAACCCCACTGTTTTAACTAGGCAGCAAAAAATGTAGTAAGGGCATAGGTCTAGACATGAATGTTTTCACCCTTATAAGTGCCAATACATACCATAAGTCTCCCAGCTTTCAGACAGACATGTGCACTAAGCTGGAATGTAAGTGAGAGAAAACGGCAATGCATTTTTCTCCCTGACCGGCACACTCTGCCTGGCATCCAGCGACATTTCTGATGACTGGTAATTCATAATTCAACTTGTTTTACTGTATAATCCCTGACTCTCACTGTGGTGCCAAACAGCATAGCTCCACATGTACATATTGCACACCTTTATAAAGCTGAAAATGCAGTCTTACCATCACCAGAACCACCACCACTCCCCTACGCTGATCTCCACCTGAACTGGCCTGTTTTCTGGAGTGCAACTACAAGGCTGTCTCTTTTAAATCATTCAGATTTGGCATTCGCGATCGGTTTGTTCGGTTATACGTGTGCCCGTTCTGTCCGCTCTTGGAAGGCAGCTGGTCGGAGTAGGGAGGCCCATCACTCGTGCTCCTGTTCACCGGGGCGACATGCCAGGTAGGTTCCAGCTGGCTCGGTATCTGCAGTGTTGGCCTGCTTTTCGGCTGAGGCTCTTGCCGCACGTTGCTGCTGCCGCTGCCGGAGCTTTGACTCATGGGGTGAATTCGCACTTCAGAAAAAGAAGCTTTGGCTGGCTGACTTGGTAAGGGCTGGAAGCGAGGCTCAGCAGGGACAGGATGATTTGAAGTGGAGAGGTGTAAGAGCTTTCGAAGAGATTTTAATGGCTGGCTCTGAAAGACACAGGGAAAAGGACTTGACCTTCTGCTCTCCATCATATCAGACTTCCTACAATAAAACTGTCATATCCTAAACTGAACATCTTGAAGTTCACAGGACTTCTTCACTTTTAGTTTGTATTCATTTGGAATATTTAATTCCAAGCTATGACTATACACCTGAGAAAATGTCTTCTCATTATGATTCAATCTATTAGCTACCTGAAAAGATGGAACCTTTTCTACATCAGAAAAAGGAAAAGTTCCCATCAATTATTTTAACCTTGTTTCCTATGAAAACGGAGGTGTAGACAATTGCATTAGCTGTCCACCTGTCACTGCTCCTGCTATTAACTTTAGAACCCCTCCAATTTTATGAGGCAGAGGTATCAGAAACACAAAGTTCTGAAAAATTTTGTGAACATCAATTGGGGGTTAGAGTCTTGAGTAACCATCTGCACTGAAATAAGGGCTGGCAGAACTCAGCAGTTAGATATTTTGTTTGCTGGCAGCTGGGTGATAAGCTGCTCTAGTCCCTCACAGCTTCTTTAACTGGTAAGCAGGTCGAAGGAAAATGGAGACATGGGTAGCAAGAGCCTGGGGAAGCCTGAGTACATGAAGCCTCATTAAATTCCACAGCTCACAGAGCAACTTGCTTCTTCAAACACCGCAGCTGCAACAAACCCTGTTCTTCAGCTTTCAATGTTGTAATGGCAACACAGCATGGCACTGAAGCTCCCTCCCAAACCCTGCGCCCCAATCTGGTTTTAGAACTGGAGAAAATAAAGTTGCGTTAGTGCAGTGCTATGCAATATGCTATAATGTAGCCTGCTTAAACCGCAGTCTGTGACAGCTGAGGCACAGCTGCACCACAATGTGGCCACGATGCTCTGGTGACCCCATCAGGTATCAAACTGTGTCAAGTACCACTGCGCCCTCAGGATGCACCATTCCTTGCGGAGCTAACCTGAGGGCTTTTCTACGGCGCTGCATAGCTACCATAGACATGCACTGAAACGTTGCTTGCCTCTCATACAAAAACACAACCAATATTTCAAAAGGCTCAAAGACTGACACTGGGACATCTAGTCTCTCTTCTTTCCTTTGTTATTCATGTCTAGATTTTCAAAGGATTATGCAGGACTGCAGGCACATGATTTTTTACATTCAATGAGTGGGGAATGGGGAGGCTGGGAAATAACAGAATCATAGAACGGTTTAGGTTGGAAGGGACCTTAAAGATCATCTAGTTCCAACTCCCCTGCCATGGGCAGGAACACCTCCCACTAGACCTGGTTGCTCAAAGCCTCATCCAACCTGGCCTTGAACACTTCCAGGGATGGGGCCTCCACAACTTCCCTGGGCAACCTGTTCCAGTGCCTCAGGATCCTCATAATGAAAAATTTCTTCCTAATGTGTAATCTAAATCTAATCTAAATGTCAAATGCAGTTTTTCTATTCACCAGCGAAAAAGCTGTCAAGATACCTCAGTGATGTTAAAATACAGGGAACTGATAATGCCACTTACATGTGGCTGGATTTCTGTCATCTTCTCAGGATGCCAATCCTTCTGCCTGCTGCTCTGGTGATTAGAAGAATGAATGGCTTTCTGTAATGCCAAGAGATCCTGACCATCACTGCTAGGCATCTGCAATAAAATATTAAATACTGCTTTCCTAATATATTCTTAAGAATAGCTGTAAATCATTTCCCCCAGTTAATTACAGAACGCAAGTAAAGCCCATTACTGCAGCAGAATTGCAATGGCCTTTCAATATTTTTCCCCATAGTAAGAGCAAGTGGCTGTGGAGATCATGCAGATTTGCTATACCCTTAGCCCTTAAAGCATTTGCATGCTGTTAGTGTTATTTGCTGTAAGAGAGAGCAGTTAAACAAGGCTTCAAAAAATTAAAAAAAAACAAAACAAAACAAAGAAATTGTTGAGCCTCATCTTCATTTAAAACACATTCCATACTGCAGTTAAGACCATGGATCAGTTCTATAAATTTGTTCTTGAGTGAAGCAGACCAAAATCTCTCTAAACTGATGTCTGGCTGATTTTGCCATCACAAAACCAAGAGCTTTTCTGGTCCCCATCTTTCTCCTCCTCCACAAATATCCCAAACCAAAGCAAAAATCAAGAAACTCCCCAACCTCCCCCCCCAGACAAACTGAAAATCCAACAAAATTTATGGCAGAAGGATAATTTAAAACTTCTGTGTAGAGTTCCATCTCATTTCAAGAATTCTAAGCAAAAAAAATGACAGTTAAAATTTAACCTATTTTTCATGCAAGCTGTCTTTTATCATGAAAAATCAGGACAAACAAAAATACAGCAGAGGCATAAGCTAAAATTTAGTTTTCAGATAATCTGTTGTTAACATTTGATTAATTAAATTTACACGTACAGGAGCAGTTTGCATTAAAAAAAAAAAGTATTTCCAATACAGCTACAAAACAAACCAGGTTGATTTTTTTCCTGATTGAAACAGAATGAGACAGTTTAATTTTAACCATACACACGATTTCAGAGCTATTTTCCTCCTTTAGTCTTAGTCCCAGGGCTCATTTTCTCTGGAACCACGTACGTTATATTTTCAGTATATCAAATACTAAAAAAAATTTTTTTAGGCACAATCTATTTCAACAGAACTGCCAATTTTACTTAAATTTATTGAACTGGCCCAAGATACTTAACTGGCATGAAGAGAAAGTGATCCCATGAAAATAAAACACATGCTGCTGTAGTCAGTAAAACAAGTTTACTGGAACATTTTACAGTGCTACTGTACTTAAAAATTAATACCATGGGTAGAGTGACTACAGGAAGCTTTTTCAAAGAAGAACTATGCTTTAAATTATTCTTTGAATTAAAAAGAGGAAAGAGGGATTTCTTGATGCTTGGATTCTCCCCGTTGGTTGAGTCTGTCTGCAATATAAGATACAAATACTAAATGCATAGTATTTCAATTCAAGAGATCTGTCCTTACTATAGTAATTATTTTTCTTTTTTTAAAATTCTGACAATATATGGTATCAATCCTATAATTTGCTTTGGGAAAATACAATAGTAATTGAATGAAAAAAGCATATGGAACAAATTCAAGGAACTCAATACATATAAAGCATCTAAAAAGAAATCAGTACACCTATTCTTATATCCATGTTCATTACGAATGCAGAGTGGGTTTCAAAGCCTTTTGGAAACATCTGGTAGGTCTTGTTGACTTTACTGAGCTTTGGATTAAATCCCATAATTCTGGCAAACCTTTGTTACTTATGATAATGACCTAAAGCAGCACGACATTTCTTATTTTTATATAAATAAAATATCAAAGATACACTAACAATAACAGCGATCGGTTTCAGAATGAGCTACCTCTAGAAGAAATAAAAGTATTTTATTTTTAACTTGTAAAAAGAGTTAGGGCTCCAATATGAATTATTTCGGTTCTGACAAAAGTATGCCTTCAACAACTTCATGTATAACTCCAAGGGTACTGGCTGTTTTATCTTAATTTCTATAATATAACCAAAGAGCATACCAATGGATGCACAAACAACAAACAGAACTATCAAATATTGAAGTTATGAATGGGACTATTTCTCCCCTGCTCAGGTACAAACAAGCACAGGACACATACCCTGTGCCTACCATTATTCTGCCTACCAAAAGAAAATTTATAATACAGTATTATAGTTTTATATATATATATATATATATAAAACTAAAGGGAATGATGGGTGCACTACCAAAAGCGAGGGTTTTCAAACAGCTTTCTCAGGTGCTAGATTCCACCTAGGTTAATGAAGGACAGAGTCACCTATTAGCATAGCTTCTTTAGGAACTTTATGGTCAGAAGAATTTCCTATTGGAAGTTCAGTAAATTAAAAAGGAATCTAAGCATTGCTAAGAGATATGCTCACCTGCAACTGTTTAGTCCAAAGCAGATAATTTCTTCAGCTTGCAGTATGTGCCAAAACCTGCAAAACTCAGGCTCCTCTGAAAATAGTGTCTATTGACACTGTGCACAACCCTTATGGATATCAAATTGTTTGGTGGCAGATGACAGAAAAAAATACGTAACTCTAGCAATCCTCAAAACCTTTTGCTACATTATTAAAAGACTCCAAACAAGATGAAAAGGAGAATGGATAAGAACAGCTCTGCAAAAACAATATTGCAAAGAATTCCCATAGCAAGCAGTAATGGTTATTATCCCATGAGGAACTGCACCTGTAGAACACTAGGGAGAATCATTAATGGGAACAACTCTGCAGGAGGAAGTGTCAGAAATTGGGATCAGTTCTGGGCTATTAGATATTTTGAGAATGATGTTATTAAGAAGATGTCTTCAATCCAGTTTCAGATACCTTTTATGACTCTTATGACAATCACCAGCAAAATAAGACTTGCCAAAGGGTATCAGAAGTATTTACTAGTAGCTAGCTACAACGTGCTTCTCGGTGTTGTGACAGTTCTCAGGTGTAGTTTGTTACTTGCTGCAGAAAGTCTGTCTCAGAGTAAGTAAGTGAAACTTCATGCTTCTAGGACTCTACAAGAATTATAAGCCTCGGAAAAAAGCTTGGGTAGTCACAAGCTATTTGTTAGATTTTTAATATGAAGTCATAGAAAACATTATTCATGTAGTCGAAGAGCTAATATTACAGTGCTGTTAAGAGCTTTTACTACTTAAGTCAGACTTGGTGCTGAACTGAAGGTAATTTTTGTTTGTGCTGGAAGATCTTAATGAACATCCCAATGTTTGTTAGGCAGATGTCCTCAACTAACAGATGAAGAAGAACAACAAAGAACAGTGTCTGAACCAGACACTTGTACACACATCGGTGCGTACAGTCTATCCCTAGATACTGTCCTGTTAAACAGCTGTAAGTAGAAATGGAAAGTGGTTTTTCAGTCTCTGGTTGGGTCCAAAAATTAAGTTGATGTCAGCAAGTTTCTAGCTGAGGATGCAAGAGTTTTATCGCTGTCTTATTTCACTAATTTATTCATCTTTCTGTGAGATACTGGCTCTAACTAGCCAACTTTATTTTCCCTTATGCAAAATCTCTCTTGCCCCCCCCATCCCTCTTCTTAAGAGTGAGATGGAAGAGGAGTAAGAATTATGTATAAATCTGTCCTGTCCTGTCTTGCAATCAGTGATGTTTTCAGTAGCTATAGATCAAGGTACTTGTGATTTAGATCTTTCTGAAAGTGCTGGATTTTGAAATGCAACACAATCTGGTCTGTATTTCCTTCACACAGTTTAATCTGGAAGTAGTCGATACACCATCTATCAGCCGGGCTTTTAAAGTGTTCCTTGCCACGATGTCTGAACAGCTGGAATCAGAGTAAACTAGAACAGGGAAAATTCAACACCTTTTTTTTATATTCCCCCCTCCCCCCCCT
>VYXH01011407.1:219215-289525 GCA_013397275.1 Burhinus bistriatus | reverse complement strand
TTTTTTTTTTTTTTAAGCCAGAATTTAATATTCAAACTAAAATATCACACACAAGGTCTTATAGAAAAATGAAAATTGTATCTGAGAGAACATACAAATGGCGATGAGGTATAAAAGCACAGGTCCAGTTTATCCATTGCTTGCTGGAGAGCCAGGAGTTGCAAAGTTCACCAGAGAGAACCAATTTCAATCGATATTCCTGACCTTTGCTGACATAGTTCCAAATTTATCACTGGGGAATCTGGGGATCTACTGTTGTCCATTTCAACTTAAAAACTTCAGTGAGTTTGTTGTGCATGGGTAAGACAGTGCTGGCAAAAGATGACCTGAAAGTGGAACAGGTGACTTGCCTGAAGACTGAATTTCCACTTTTTAACTTGTCTACACAGCTGAATTAACTACAGCTGATAACTAACATGTTACTTTAAGTATACACAGTAAACTATGTATGTAAAGTACTGATATGCAGTAAAAAGATGGTTTATGCAGGACATTGGTCAGATATAACTGAATGCAGTTCTAGTGCCCTTTAAAATAGTTTGAAAATTGGAAATGGTGCAGGGAAGTGTCACAGAAATCATTTCAGAAAGAGAGAGAATGGCCTACATTAGAAGAGTCAGAGATTTCAATCTCTTTAGTATGTAAAAAAACACAGACAAACCAGCCCCAACATTTAGTTTCCTTGATTGCGGCGCATAAGTACTTATCCGGGGATAAATTACAGAGTACTAGAAGGGTCTTTAAAGGGCGAAGTTTTAATAAGAACAAGTAGGTGGATGATGAAGCCAGAGAAGTCATATTAGAAATAAGGCACTGATTTTAACAAAGAGAATCATTAACTGCCAGAACAAACTCCTTAGTGAAAGAAGTGGATTTCCCATCTTTGACATTTCAAGTCAGGACCACATGCTCTTCTAGTAGATACACATTAGTCAGGTATGTTACTGGGTCTGTACCCCAGAGAACACATGACAGTTAATGGCAACTAACATACAGAAAATCATACTGGGTGATTTAATAGCCCTTTTTCAGTCTTAAGTTGTATGAAAACAAAAATGAAATGATTCCATTGTCTAGATGAAAAACCTAAAGGAAAGCCACAGTTCTAAGGGCTCTGGATGACAAACACGAGCAGTTTTTCTTGGAGTGACTGTAATGTAGCAACACTTAGCTGTCTGCTATAGTTATCTTGGGCTTCTAATTCTGGCTTTAAATGCTATGCTATCAGCTGGTGATTCAGCTGCTACTACATGCCAAGCTGACATCTTTTTCCCAGCAAATGTGAAACACGTAACTGGGGTAGGAACCACTGAAGTCATCCTCCTTATTGATGAATACCTTCATTCTGATAGGCGGTTTCATCAATTCCTCAATTTCTACACAAAACCACCTCAAGCTTGAAATGCTACCCGGTTCTAAATAGAAATGCACGCAGTGTTTAAATGCTGTAATAAAGTGCAATTGTCGAGTAAGCGAATGGGCTTAGAAGAAAGATTATACGCAGAGAGAATGGTGGAAATGTTTCTAATTTAGATTTTTGAAACTTACGTTTAGATCCAGGAAACACATTCAGATGCAAAACAACATAGACTTAATGTGAAAATTACAACGCTACTGGAAAAATACATACTGGATTGCTAAGGATTCCTGTTTCTGTCACGTCCCTGTATTTGGTAACGCTGCGTAACAGCAGTAAGGCAGTCTTGTATTAGTCCCTTAAAGCACCAAGGAGAAAGCCTGAGAATAAAGACTACTGATAGCTTTACAGATTCGCTGAACTCACGAGACTGATTTAACACAGACAAAACACCTACCAAATTATTTACTAAATGATTTTTACTTAATTTGTTAGAAAAGTCGGAGGGAAGCATGCACCCCAAGCATTCTGCTTGTACTCTGAAAGTCATGTGAATGAGGCTGAGAATCTTCCGAACCTTTCCCCAAAGGAGCTACTGTGCCTCCACATCTGCAAACATACCCCAAACCACAGCCCCGGTACAAATTACCAACCCAGCAACTACGCTGCCTGCTGAGGAACCAGTGTCAGATAATGAGGAAGTCCCCCTGTGGTTACTCTACATTGTCCTTTAAAATTTTTCAATGTCTGGCTATGGCTTTTCTGTTCTGAAGTCTATTCCAAAATGGGGCACTGTATTTCTAAAGGTGAACTTAATCTTCAGCGTAAAGCTTGGGACAATTTCTTCCAGACTTTTAGACAGAGATTCACTCATGTGTAATTTTTTTTCTTTGGCCCAGTGAACCTGGATGAGAAAACTGCTCCCTATAGCAGATGAGCAGAGACGAGAGAAGTGAAATTCTGTACCATCATTTCTTCTTTATGACTCTAGTGACCAGACAGAAGAGAAAAAAAAGGAGCTGAGAACTCTGCTCATTTTCAATTGCTGCTTACCCGAAAGCCAGTGGTTTTACACCGACTGCTTTATGTCGTTAACTCCTATGACTCATATTGCAGTATAGTTGTCTGAAAAAGCATTGACCTTGAAAAGCAACTGCTTCAAAACACATGCTCATTATGTGAAGAGAGTGAACATATATAGCATTATAGCAGGAAGCTTCAACACCAGGATTTTGTACTGAGTAAAAATAGAACAGAACATTTTGATCGATGAAATGAAACACTGAGATATTTTAGGAATCCCAAAAGATGATTTTCAAACAATGGACTGTACAGGAAAAAATTAGGATTATCAGAAAAAATCTGTACAGTATAGTCACTCAACACTAAACTCTTACAATATAGCTTCAAGTATCTTGGTATTTTGCACAAAGCTCCAGCTCTTGAAAGCAAATAGTTACACCAGAACCTGTTATGCAGTGTCTCTTCTACTCGCAAGTAAGACTAGCCCTAGAAGAGCCCCCACTCAGAGAGCTCACCCTCAAGCAGAAATCAAGGGCAAAACATGCTATTGTTATTTTAACTTTATGTGCCTTTTGCGTGCCTTGGACATATGATGTAGATCACATCGGTTATTCTGGTCTGAGACATTTGGAAAAGGCAGAGGTATAAAGAGAAGTTCTGTGATTATCACTAGCATTTATTGCCCCTGGGCAGGTACAATCAGGTGCAGCAGCAAACATGCATGGGGCAAGCAAGCTGATGTATTTTAATATTAACTAAAAAGAATAAATATGAAGCATGCTGCATTCATGCTGCTACAGAAAGATTTGTAGACAGCAGACAGCTCTTTTTGGGAGGCAATTCCTCATGCTTGTTTCAGTTATTCTTCAGCAACCCTAATCTCAGCAGGCAGCCTGGCTTGGAAATCATCTTTAACTGCCAGTATACTACTTCCCTTTACTGAACTGCTCACAATTACACAAGTAAGGATTTTTGTCTAATGGAAGAGTTACTGAAATGTCTGAAGTTTTCTTCAGAAGATAAATGAACAAACATGAATTCTCCAAGTTAGCTCTTGGTTTTGCTTAAAGTAAAACCCTTGGCAGTTATAGAGTTACCATAAACGAAGGCAAGAAAACGTCAGAAACTAATGAAGCACCTCAACTAGATGGTTTACTTAAGGTAAGAATCTCAATCCCACAAGCCGAAGCCCATAGTAAAATTTCTTGGTCTAAAAGCCTGGCATTGAAAGTTTAAAAATCAGAGACTGAATCTTAACTTTGCTTGGAGCTGCAAATATTTTTTTTTTTTCATGTGGAAAAGAAGGATTTATTAACTGGAATAAATCCCAGATCTACTATCTTATATACAGAATACGATCCAGAAGCCACTAAAGCCACTACATCACCTGAGGTTATGGCACGACTGAAAAAAGTATACATATATATGTATATATACACAGATACATTTTACACCCACTCCCTCCCTCCCCCCCCGGTATCATTCAACATTAGTAACCATAAAAATTTGGAAGTGGTTGGTTTTGTAAACTTATAAAGCATGTACTTCAGTAGGCTTATTTTTTGGACAGAATACTGATAACTATAAATTCTGGAAAGCTTCATTGCAAATTACATTAGACTGCATCATCTAATTTTTAGTACAAAACAAAAACACTGATGGCTGGGGAAGGGTCAGGGAAGAGGCACTGGTTACTAGAAGAGACTGGTAAGGAGGCTTAGATGTTGCCAAATAGGTGAATAAAGCAAACATACGGGATGGCAATGCATATGCAAGTGTCTTGTGCAGGAAATGTCAGAGGAAAAGCTATACCATTAGGAAAGTGAACATCTTCAAGCTACGCAGCGCAGGTTCCTAAAGCCTCAACCACTGTAACACACACAGGTGCTTTTTAAGCTTGCAAGTCACAAATTTGTCATTTCCTGACATTTTTTTTACAAATTCAAGAATTCTGTAAATGAACTGGAAAGTATTTACAATGCAGCAAGGGTTGTACTGCACACACAGCTGAACAAGCTTTGAACTAGCTTGCTCAGATACTGGTAAGCGTCTAGTTTCAGGAACATTAAGCATGACTACATTGCTACACTGATACAGCAATGTTATACCCAGTTGTGTCATGTTTACAAAATACTGTATTATTTTGGTGTCTTGAAAATTAATGGTAGATAGATAATTTTAAGCCTTTGACGCTCCTAAGAGTACGATGTTCTTTTGTTTTTTTATTCTTTTCTTGAATGAGTTTGTGTGTTCATATCTATTATATAAATATAAAATAATTAATAAATATTATATATATTTCCTCTTTTTATTATTTTTGCAGGAAGGTATGACACATGCTAGAGAAGATATGACAAGCTGTTTGTCATAGAATGAATACATTTAAATGGGCATAAAAGGTCTAAACAGCAAAGCTTTCCAGAAGCCCCCAGATACCTTTTAAGCAATCAATGCAAACACTTCCAAAATGACGTGAGATAAAGTACTGCACGCTGGAGTGTATTCCAAAGAAATATTTAGAACTATAACAACGTTAAAGATAACTCAGGCCAACATTTTGGCACACTGGCAGAACAAGGTTAAGCATCTTGCCTATACCTACTGATTTTGCCCAGCTCAAGACAAAGCTCGTACAAGTGAAAAAGAATAAAACATCTGATACTCTTGTATCAAAAAGGAAAAACTGAGTAAGTTCAAGGTCATTTACAGCAAATTAAACTCTGGCAAAGGAAAGACTTTCTAGAAGGATGAAAACTTTGCCTTTTTTCAAATCATCTAAAGTTCAGAAATGATCTAGTAATTTAAGAGTAAAACCTGATGACAAAAGTCAAGTTTACAACATCTTTATTTTTAAAGAGGCAGGGCAGTGGGGACAGAGTGAAGAAATGCACACAGAGACAAGGGAACATCCGTGACAATTCAGTCTAGCAAACATTCACAAAAATCTTTGACAGAAGAAAGGCAACACAGAGCAATAGTATGAGAGAAGCAATATTTTACAGTAGTGGCAAGTCCAGGTGGAATACATGTCACTCATAATTTGAGATGAATTGTCATGTACCAGTTACGTATGTCAGTCAAACATCAAATATTTACTTCATCATAAAATTGATGTAAGCAGAATCACATTCCATCAGAGCTTTCAACATTTTCATAAGCATTTACACAACTTCTATACAGAAAATTAAGTAGAGGAACATAGACTCTACATCACTCAGGAATCTGATTAAGCTGCATTTACGGCACAAAACAATTTTGCAACAACATTAGACCATTGCCAGGACAACTTGCACAGAGTTAACATGTAGAGCTGGGCAGGAAACATTTCAGGAAAATAGGGAGTAGGAAAAGCAAAGAGAAAGAGAAACGCATGCCAAAATAGCAGTAACTTGGTGTTGCGGGCACTGCCATTCCTCGCGTTTCACAAGAAATGCTTATTCTTCTGTGTGTTCTTCTCTCAAAGGAGCTGTTCCACTTTGTGAAAATATTTGAGTACATTAATTGGAGCAAGGACTTAAATCTAACTGTCTCAAAGTTAATGAAGGGCTTTATTCGCTAGGCCATACTCAGCATCTCTGTGGTTGTTTCACTATTTCAACAAGATGAAACAGCTTCAAGAGAATGTATTGAGGGAAACAGAATGTGCTCCAGAATAACCTCTAACTTCTGATTCAGGGCGTTCACTTGTTAGATCTAAAATCTTGGTTCAAGCCTCTGGTTAAAATAATGAAGAACAAAGGCCCTGCACTTGAGTTCCTTACATTCCAAAAAATAATGCTGACCCCAGAACATTTGTTATTTTGAGTATATCTCTGGTTTTGACTGGCAATTCCATCCTGGATCTGAAGAATCTTCCCAATAAACGGTTAGTGGATATCAGTCTGTTCCTTTGAAAAGTTTTGTTTTTGATAATTTGGCATTGTAAGCAAAAAACACTTAGTCAAAAAATTCCCAACCAGCTCTAATAACATATGCTATTATTTCAGTTCAGAGTTAAAATAACATTACATGATTCTTTGCAGTGACCACATAATAAAAGGTAATATATTGCCGTATGATATATAAAGCAAAACATTATTCCAGTTGGCATATGCTATATGCAAGACAAAGATTCAGATATGAATGACAACAAAATAGAGTTCAACAGTAGGAATAAATACCGTCTTTAGCCACGTAAGTCACAACATAAGTACCACCTTTTTACATAAATGACTGGATTCCTCAGCTAACTCCACAAAACTGATGTAGATGGAGCTACTGAAGGACTGGAAGCACACTCTAGTGAATCAGCAGGTGACAAGGGCTCCGGAGTAAACATTTTCTATTACCGACAAGGGTATACAACCTGAACACAAGTGGAAATACCAGTTGTTTCCCTTCCCCACCCCTGCCATCCCCTTTCATTTTTAAGCAGATAATTCACAGGTTGTTCATGTGAAAACACATTAAGTCAACAAACCACTGAAACAGTTCTTTAGATAGCATGATTTTATCGCACTTTCAGAGAGCAGTGTTTCAGACAGTGGTACGAAGCATAGTTGAATCATGTGAATGCACACAGTTCATTCCTCCCACCAATCCTTTGAAGCTCCATTTGCTTATTTTTATTCAGTGTGCTTTATTGTGACTGAACAACGTAGAAGATTAAGAGTATTTTAGAGCCGAACGGCTCTCAGTGCAACAAAATTAAGATATTTCCCTTTAAGTCCTGCAAAGCTATGCATATGCTGTCATTCTATTAGCATAATTATAGGTAATTGTTCTATGTTATGTAATGGAGCCATGTGATGCTTTTAATCTTTTAAAATCAATATACACCATTAAGATGTTGCTTAGTCCATTTTCCCATAGAATGTATGCATTTCCTTCTGTGGTGGTAAGCAAAAAGAGCAGCAGTCCCCTTTGTAGGGCGAATATTATAGTCTTCATTAATACAGTCCTATTTTATATATGGAAACATGCATTTTGATATTTTTTCCATTTGTCTGACAATTCATGCTTCTGGAATCCACAGATGAAGCTAGGGCCTTGCTATTCACACTATATGCACAAAAGCACTTTGTATTATCTTTAACTGAAGATTAATAGTGAAAAAAAAAATCAGGAAAGACTGGACAAAAGTATATAATCTTTAATGCACTCAGTGTGATAGTGTAATGAAGTATTTCTTGTTGCTCAAAAGGGGACAGCAAACATGCAATGCTATGTCAGTATAGTCAGAGGAAGCAACTAAGCACATACAGACAATTGCAAATTTTGAAAAAAAAGTGGTTTTTTTTTTCCCTCCTGTTAAAAATCCTTTTTTTCCTGCCATTCTCTACACATCTGTGTAAATAACAACTCACCAGGTGTCAAAGGTCGTTTGCCTCTTTGAGTGGTTTGCCACCGTGCTGCTGTCTGCTGGTAACACAGAGGCTCTGTTTGACACATTGTTTTCTATGTATGTACTCTCTGGACGCGGAGATGGAACTGAACAGAAAAAACAGCAAACAATGTATACTGACCTCTACCAAAAATCACATCTTTCAGTTGTCTGCTTCCTCTCTACCTCTTTCACAGGAAAAAGACAGTGAAGACACAGTTGTACTTTATGTATGACTGAAAAAAGCGTACTTTTTTTACAGTTTGGAAAGTTGTTGTTTTGTGATACTTGCAAGGTCATATTGGTTGTAAAATGAGACCATCATCAGAACTTCGGTAAGTTGTTATTAGATTTGAGAACATTTCTATCTGTAGGGAGCCACAAGTGCAATTGATATTTAAAAACAGGAAACAGAATAAAAGGTTGGAACACTATTATTAAAGACACAAAATACTACAGTTTACACTTTGTCTTTACTTAGACCTTAAAAAAATAAAGTAGTACCCATCCTGAAAAAAATTACTTTGGATTTTAATATCACTAAGACTAATAGATTACTCACTAAAAATGAAAGGATCAAAATCAGGTATTATATATTTTTTACACAGACATACTGTGGTTTTCAAAAAAGGTTATACATACGTAGAACATAAATTTATTAGAATTACGAAGATCACTAGAAATACCTGCGCTGGATTAAAAATCCATCAGACAGTAGTTGCAGCATTACTGCAAGCATCACACTATAGTATTTATCAAAATTGAATCTGTAACTTCTTGTTCAAGTCGTACTACAAAAGTACATGCTAATAACCTCTGTATTAAGTTAGTATTGAAGAATTACATTAACATGAATTTACTTTTTTATAGTAACTTTTCCTTTCAATAGTTTTTGCATATACTGTTATCTATTATTTAAATATAGTATCATTTTCCCAATGTAATAATTACGTCTGTGAACTAAAATATATTTGTTTCATAGATATAACTAAAGAGGAAGAAAACTCCAGTTTATAATAAGGAATTGAATGCAACCCCAGACCTACAGTTTCCTTAGCACATGACTTATGGAAAGACATTCTTCCTTGGAACTTCTGTTTTACTATGTATAAAAAAAGAGGCTAATCCATGTCTAATTTTGTAAGTGTTTTAACTAATAAAAGCAATTCAGGACTGAGGATTCATAAGGATTCTCTGTCGCATGTGCTACAAAATCTTACGCTCAAAAGCACTGCTCAAAACAGTACAAGCTTTAATATTGCTCACCAGGTTTTAATATTGCAATGGGACACTTGCAAGGATTGGCAGATTTTAACATGTCTAAATCAGGTCATCAGCCAACTAAACAACCTGAAGAGGATCAAGAGGGAGATTTGTGACTCCACTTAAGGTTATTAGGTGACTCATAATCGAATTTTAGCTGATTGGGACTTCTTAAGGCTCAGGGGAGCCCCACAAGTCTCCTAACACTTGCAGGACAGTAATCAGCTTCTTATCATCCTTGTCTTTTTCGAAAGGATTACCCAGGTTTAATCTTGAGGCAACTGCTCAGAAATCACAATCTTTTGTGTACCATAATAGAACAATATCTATCTGTGTGTATATATACACACACATATACATACATACATACATATACACATAGACAGTCCTGTGTTACTATTTATTCTGAACTGGGATTATACAAGTGTGCTTTTGCTGTAGGAAACCCTGATCTTTAGTAAGTCAGAACAAAAGAAATGAATATAGGTTTCAAGCAATGAAAAACTCGCATTACAGCAGTTCCATGCACCACAGTATCTGAAATAGATCAGTAAGTATGTCAACGTGTTACACGTACAAAGGTGTTTAGATATAATGTTAATAAGAATTTAAAATATGAATTATAAACATTAATGAACTGTTTACTCTGGCAATATTTATTTTGTTCTTCTCCCCCTGATAAATTATCTTTTTATAAGGTACTGCACTGGATACACTATCCAATCAAAGTGAGTTATCATTTGCAAATAGATAATATGATACTAATACAGTTACTGCATACAGCCTAGCAGGTCAACCCAGTCTCTGAAAGTGGGGTAAGAATTCTTTTTCCAATAATTTTTTTTTAGTTGTTCATGTTAGTTCTCTGTATCCATTTCCACTACTTAATTTATATTCCATGTTAAAGTTCTTGTTTAATTTTGAAAGAGCCACCATAAAATTACCTCTGTAAAAGCTGCCAACTCTTCTCGGAACAGGGTCATTATACAGAATTCTATTTTCCTTAGTAGATGCTCCATCTTCTGTGTGTGGATCATGATATGCTCCACCCTAAACAAAAGAAGAATCAACTACTTAAAATTAAAGACTATAAACAGATTTGCAGTTTTTAACCAACATACATAATCAAGACACCCCAAACTTAACCACACACAATTTTCCTTTCTTGTTGTTAATAACTGCCAATATCAAATCACAGACTACGCAATTAATAATTATTTGGGTTTGATGCTTCCTTGCTTTTTTCCAAAATGGCATTAACAAAATTTTGCCCCTTAGTTGTAATTTTAAAGATTTGAGCCTGATTCAGACCCTCAGATTTTTGCCATGAATGAAATGCAGTTGTAACACCTCTGGAGGAATCTTTTACTGGAGGCCTTGTTAAATTAATTTCTGACGGAATCTGGTCACTCTGCTACTGGCAAATTTTAAAAAGCAAAGAGGAAATGCATATAATTTGTGATAATTGCGACACCAAAGCACTATCTCTTTATTAGCTGTTATAGAGTAGTACCTAGAGGTAACAAACAGTGACAATATCTACTGTATGCAAAATAAGAGGTAGTTGTTGAACTAAGAAATCTATAAGCTAAATCGTTAAGTTAGACAGGATAGCAAAAAGAATATCATTACCCCTAATTTACTCTGTTTTCCTGAAGGTACTTCACGCAAAAGCTTAAGTACACCCTTAGAAACATCCATATGCGTGTAATTTGCCACCAAATATGACTTAACTCCACTCTTAAATGAACCAGATGTTGCAATTTTTCCCACAGTACAGACCAACCAGATAAAATTCAATGCTCACTACAAGACCCCACAGGAAGCTGTACTGAAACTCCTATGTGAATTTAAATCTAGAATGTCCGAGAAGGATAAAGGTTAAAAAAACCCCCAAAATCCACAAAAAACCGAACCAGAATTAAAAAATGGGATTTCAATACAGTATATAAGTGATTTGCAAAACCTATTTTGCCTTTTAATCATGAAGATCTGGCCTCACTGTCACAGATAAAACAACCCTTGAAACTGTGCCAAGATGAGAAATGGAGGTAAAACAATGCTTTGAATCACAGTTTGATTCTTCTAAAATTTACAAGAAGCTGAGGCATTTGATTAAATTACTACTTGTTTAAGATACCCTTTCTTTGTCAGCAGCTAAGTTACAAATATGAGACAGTAATAGCAACTTGTATTTGATTTTCTTCTGCTTGCCCCCTTTTATGTACATTTAATTTAAAATAAAAAAGAATCCTTAAAACAAAAGTGTTGTTGTTGTACTAAGACTTGCAAAGCCCCAAAACTAACACTGAATGCAAGTCTTTTTTTCTTTTTCTTTTTTTAAAGTAAGATTTAAAGCCTAGTAAACAAAGAATGGTTTTCTTTAAAAAGACTTCGTAGAGCTAAAGAAAAAAACAGTGAGAAACTAGAAACATGGAACTGAGGAAACTTTACAAAATATGAGCACAGAGAGAAAACCAGTAGAACTGAATAGAAAAGAAGTAATAGGAAAACAATGAAGAATCTTTGAGAAGACTTGTGTTATTCCTGATTTTTTTAGATCAGTAATGCTAAGGGAAGTTAAATTTTCTGATTTCTAATGCAGAATGTAGCAGGGCAAAAAAAAAGGGGGGCGGGGGGGGAGGAGATAGTAAGGAGCCAAAGAATGACTTCTTTGTGACAACGCCTTTATAAGGCGTAAGATTGAGAATTTAATTCTGGTTTGTTATTGAAAGTAGTATAACCCAACAAAAACAGCTTTGTGAATTTACAGAGTTGCCATCCATTTCAGAAGAGTATTTTTCCTTTCAGACTTCTGATGCTTGAAATACAGATTTAAAAGTATTAATTGAAGGCTTAAAGTTTAAAAAAAAAACTGACCACAAGAGATAAAGGCAAGTTCTTGACAAATGATTAAGCATTCCAAAGCAAACCAAAATGAACAAAAACATAAGCATTAAGATACACATCAGTTTTGTTATTTAAAATAAAAATTTGTCAACCAATTGTCAAAGGACAGAGTGATCTAATAAAAACAATCTGCCTCTACATAATATGAAATAAAATTAAAATTACTTATCGAATTAATATCTGCTACATAATACAGAAAAAGATCCTAATGCTCTGAAGAATACAAGACAGCATGAGCTTTTCTTATCAAAAACTCAAATGTTGGTGTTATTGCCCTTCTACAATAACATTCTGAAGAATAAATAACATTTAACTTGACTGAAATGAGAGAGAAAAATGACTACACAAAGAAAAAAAAAATCCTAGTTTTGAAATGGAGCTGCTGTAATCCCTTCTAAGTAGCATTTTTTTTTTTTACATTGTTGTTCTCTTTTTTTGTGTGAATACACATAATTCTGGATGGAGGAGATGTGGTAAGTACGAAAAAACATATTACGTCTTTTTTTCCCTACTGGACTAAAGAGGCAACCACTACCTGAAAACTCTTTTTAATGGTACTTGTAGACCGCTATTAAGTCAGCTACACATATTTCTTACATAAACTAAGTAGGTAGAGTTTTTTAGTCTCTCACAGTAAAGCATAATTTTTAGACCTTAAATAATATATGCAGCTCTTTGACTTCCTTCAATTTGTCAACAAACCTGAACTAGATGTTCTCTCCTTAGAAGTCTCTTTATCACAGATGTATATATAGAGAAACAAACACTCATTTTCATACTTCTCTCTGCACCATTTTGCTCCAATTTGGATCAATGGTATAGCAGTGTAAAGATTTGGGGACGAATGCAGTCATCTTTACACATCTGATGTGTAAAATATGAGGTTATTCAGAAGTGCTGTGTAAAGAATGTAAATCAACACCAGAACTGGCCCTTTCTCTACTCATTAAATAATGCTCACAGTAAAACACAACCAGGTATCTAATGACAGTAATCACTGTAAGGAGTCAATTTAACAGTTGCTTCTCCAACATAAAATCTCTATGGTACCCCAGTTGTTTATCATACTAATCAAGAGAAATGTTGCAAGTTTTGATATTCCTCTAGTAAATTATGGCATTTCAGCAATAACATCCTGCTATAAGTGAGTGAAAAGCTCACTTCAAAAATTAACATCAGCATTCATAGCAGAAAGACATAAAAGAAAAGCTAAATAAAAACACAAATGAGAAAGTTAATTAAGCAAAATAATATGATAAAAATTACATCAGACAATGTAACCAAAGACCAGGAACTACTAATGAAATCTTAACTTCAGAGACAAATTTCCTGTTCTCACATTTCAGTACTTTAAAAGAATGGCATTCATAGTCCATTTTTTTAAAAAATATTTTTAAAATAGCCTCTCATTTTGCACTTGAAATATTTAGCCCTGCTGAAAACAACCCCAACGTGCCTTGCCTTACAACAAGACAAATAAATAAATAACTGCAAACAAACAGACAGAAGAGAGAAAGCAGGACACTGTCCCCACATGAAGCAAAGAGAGGGAGGTAAGCCTTCCATAATAGCAACATTTTGAACTAACCCTATTAGTATCTTCTGTACAGTCTTCTCGTGACGAGCCAACAGATCTTGTGAGTGACTTATGCTGCACCTGTGGAGATAACAGTTGCAGGCTGTTTGCTCTGGCTGCCATCCCTTGCCCTATGCTTAAGCCACCCTCTGAGCCCTTTGACCTCACTCTGTCCCGGCTCACATACATAGAGTGTCTATGAGGGCGCTGCTGTGAAGAGAAAGGACTGGTATAACCTAGACCATAGGAAAAAGATTCATGTGGAGCAGATAGGGAGTGGGAATGGCTTCCATCCATGTGATCTGGCAGTTTTAACTCCTCCATTGTTTTGGAGTGTCTTGTCGATGGTCTTCGGGTATCCAGGGTACCCTCGCTGCGGTTATTCCTGCCGGATGGACTGAGCAAAGTTCTGTTATCACTGTGTCGGGGAGCAGTTGGACTGGTAGGAGAGTTCAAGTCCATACAGCTGGATGGAAAATACCTACTGCTGTTTGGTTCTGCAGCTTGGGCCCTGGCCTCAGAAAGGTTGCCCACGGATTTTGAGTCTGTCAGAACCCCATGGCTCTTTGACTTTGTCCGATACGAAGGACTCTTAGAAGACTGTGGGATAGTATCAATATAGCTGTGGCGACTGTGCTTATCGCCAGGCTGCAGTGTCCCAGTTTTGCTTTGAGAAGTTTCCATAAATGAGTGCCGGTTCTGCTGAGATCTGGTGTTAGACTTCAGGTACTTTGTGCCTGGACCATCAGAACTTTTTGGGTCCACATTAAAATCAAATTCTGTTTTTGCCTTTGTTTCCTTTGGGCTGAGAAGATGTGGCATGTTATTATTGGTTAGATCCTTGTTGCCAGATCCAGGTGTGTTGCTTGATTTTTTTGTATGCATTGGACTATGTGCAGCTCCAGGCAGGTTTCCATTTAAAAAGCTTTCATTTGCTGGAAGACCCTCTTCTCTTGGCCCGCCAACCCCTAGTGTCTGTATATCCTTGCTGTTTGATCTGTGGTGTGACTGCAAAGCAGAACTTTTGCTGGCTTGATTTCTACATTAAAATGCATAAAGAAGCATTAATATACCAGATTACACATTCATGCATTAATAACTTCAACAAAAGTACACTCATTTCAGAAGGGAGCTGCCATTTAAAACCACAAAATTTAACTGCAGTAAGATCAAATACTGCCAACTAGGCATCAGAAGCTCCACTAAAATAACAGACGTGCAAGTGTTGGTACATTGTTGTTTCTTTCTGGCTATATCCTGATGGACAAACTCAGCTTTGGTTAATGGATTTTGCTGACAAAAAAATGAAGACATAAAATCCAGTCATAGAAATTCCGACATATATTTACACTTCTGTGCACATGTGTGAGTAATATATCTGCACATCAATAATGTAAGCACTACATTATGAAAACTAGCTGTATATCCATTGAAAAACAAAATCTTAAATACACCTGGCATATCAAAGTGAAGGTAGACCAATAAAGTGTGTCAGCACTGTCAAAAAAATCTGATACAATCAATGCTCCAGGCCATCTATGTCTGATTTGGAGGGGGAGGAGAGGAGACAGGAGGGGGAAAAGAGGATATTGTGCTGGTAAAGACATCCAGATGGAGTGAGCCTGAGCTCAGTGCAGCAGAGCAAGCCCTGTAACACCAAACCCAAACCCAGGTTTACCCCAGGAACCCCAACTTTTGTGGAACTTGGCACTATCCCAGTTCTTGGCACACTAACTCATCCCCAAAGCTGCACCCAAAATGCTCTGCAATCAGACTGACATGGGTGCAGATCTACTTGGTGATGTCCTTAACCTCTACTCTACTTTCCAGCTCTCTTGATTTTGGGATTAGGGGACTGAGCCATGGGTTGGTTTTGCAAACACTCAGCCTGAATTTATTTGAGCGGGATTTATTACCTCAGGTTTTCTGGCATAAAACCAGTTCTGCTTCTGGACTTATGCTAGCATTGCAGATGAGCCATGACTGAACAGTGCTGCAGCTGTACTTGTTAGCCTTGATGGACCTAGACTGGCTACAGACAGTTAACTTATTTCTGTTATCAAATCTATGATAATGTAATTCAAATATATTACTGACGGTTAAGTAAGAGCTTACTGTACAGATGAGTTTGTACCTTTGTTGATCTTGCTGCTAATTATAATTGGATAATGCTAGACATTTTTATACTTAGGATTTTTGTACTACCCACTTTCAGTGATCTAATTATGTACTCTATTATAGGTTCTAGAAATTCAGCAATTTCAATGCCAGTTTAAAATATTTTTTAGTTAAAAGGAATCATATTTTTTTAAAACATAGAGATATAAGGAACCTAGTAATTTTAAATCAAGTGGCTAGGCAAGCCTTTGTATTAGGCCATGTTTCCCATGGATCTAGGTTTTCCTTTCTGATGGCACATCTCTAATGGTAAAAATTCTATTCTAAATAACTATAAGGGCAGCTAAAACTTTTTGGTGTCTATCTCCAAAAAAGTATAGATTGTAAACATCATCATCCCAAATCTTAAAAGTGAGGAGTAATTTTCTGAATCTCACAGAAAGAGCTAAAGAAAAACACAGCCAGGATTAAAAGCCACTATCATTCTGCATATTTCATAGGGCAGACCTTTAGGAAAACTTTTGTCAGAGGAATACCATGAGGCTTTTTCTACTGAAGCATTTTATCCACCAGTAAACCTGGTTTGTTGATGCATTAAAATTAACTGTCTTCTCTCAAGTTATGTGTGTCCAACAAGGAAGTCACTGAGCAAGTACACCCTGCTTTAAGTTCAAGTAGACTTGACTTGATTCATAACTGCAACTGCAGACAAAATTCCCCAATTTGAAGCATGATCATCACACACAATTTTCAGGACATTTAGCTGCTAAAAATCTGTGTGAATTTTGAACTTTCAAATATCAAAACCTTGGACAGATTTGCACATGTACAGTAATGGTAGCATTCCAGAGAAAAGAGCATTCCTTTGGCATCTCAGGCATCCTCCAAGCCACAAAATTCCTACTGTTGTTCAAGAAAAAGGCTAACATTTTTTTAAGATCAGTAAGCCAACTTATTTTTCCTTTGTCATATGCAGAAATGGCTTGAACATTGCCTTTGGTTTTTTTCAAGAAGCATTCAGCCTGATGCAGAAAGCTTGAATAGCTATAATACAGTAAAACTGTGTCTACTTCCTTGATTCAGTAAGGCAAAAATTGAACAGTATGTATGTCTCAATGTGCCTAAATTGCCAAACGATAACTTTTCTCTTCTTGTAGATGATATTGTATGTAAGCGTGATAGCAACTCACTCATTGGCAGAGCAAATGTCAGTGATGACAGTGACATGACTACATTTACCTGTTAGACAGTGTGTTGCTGTCTACGTGGTAAGGCTTTCTCTTAGCTGACCGCGAAGGTGAGCTTCCACAGCGATCCAAGAGTCTTTGGGTTTGAAACGAAGGATGGTTCAAACATTGTTCTGTCAAATATCTATCTGCTGGATCTAACTTCAGTAAGTTCTTTGGAAAACAAATCCCAAAGTTTAAATGTTAGTATCTGTATTTGCATTAGTAAAAATATATAGAAAATAAAGGACTTTATTGGGATAGTGTTTTTAATCTCCAGAGTTTCTGTGATTAGATGTAACTACTAGAATAATTTCATGTTGCATTAAACTACATATGATACAAAATAAACACTTTCAAAACCTATGTTCTACTTAAGAAATGGAAGGCGTCAGCCTTGCTTATTATGAAACATACATATCTGCTAAATGTATATAATGAATATATATACACATATATAGTTATATATGTGTGCTTAAAATATGTTTAAAATACAAAAATATTCAAAATTTTAAAAATATGTTTTATGTATATACCTATACATGTTTAAAATACATGTATTTTAAACATATTTTTCAGGATATAGCTTACAACAATGTTGTTTAGAATGAAAACTATTAAATTTACTAGTAATAAAATGCTACAATGAAACAGGCTTTACAAACAAACAGAAGCAGCATATGGGAACATTGTTACACAAAGAAAGATAGTCTTTTAAAGTTAGTACTTTTAAAAATACATAAATATAAGAGTTCTGTTTTTTACTTCTAGGGTTCAAGTCCACCCATATTTTTAAAGAATCACATGTTTACAATGCACTCAGAATAACATTTGCCTTATAATTCTGTTATATCTGCTGTGATTCTAAACATAGACTCTGTCCGACATGTAGAAAACATTCAATCACAAAACTGAAAACCAGTAGATTGGGTATTTTGATAAGTTTGAAAGGTTTCTTGCAGGAACATGGCAATATAAAACTTATCTTGAATATTTGGCCATGCACAACTGTCAGCAAGGATAAAAATTCAAATAGCTATTCAGTAAAAGAATATCTGGTTTTTTTAAGGCTTATGTAGGTTGAATAGAGAACAACTCTATGTGTATATATGCATGCGTATACACACACAATGCATATCTGTATACGCATTAACATAGTATTCAGCCACTTGACCACAAACTAGTTTTCCCTTCACAGGATCCCTGCACTTCCAACCATGTACTGAAGAGCATGAAGACGACGAAGAGGACAACTCTCTACAACAACAACCAGAAGTCTCCTGATCACAGGTCCTCATCCTCATGGCAGACTTCAACTGTAGATGGATCCAGGAGATTTCTAGATTATGTTGGTGGTAATTTCCTAGTGCAGCTGCTGGAGAGGTAAATTAGCCAAGGGTAGGACTTCACTTGACCTGCTGCTCACCAACTGTAAAGTACTGGTGACAAATCTGATCAGAGAAGAGCTTGAGCTGTAGCTACCATGAGATGGTTACAATTAGGATTCAAAAGAAGGGTGGGAAGATAAGCATCAGGCATAGGACCCAGGACTTTAGGAGAGCAGAATTCAGCTTCCATAGGGCATTACTGGGCACGACCTCCTGAAAAACTGCCATCAGAGGAAAGGTGTCCAGGAGCCACTTGATTTTTAAAGAAAATTTCTTGAGGGCTGAGGAACAAAGCATCTCATTGTACAGAAGACCACAACATTTTGCATAAGGTCAGGTTGGCTAAAAAAGGAGTTTCTTAATGAACAGTAACGCAAAATGGGAGCATATAAGAAATAAACTCAAGGACAGGATACAAAGGAGGACTGTAAAAGCACTGTGTTAGCACAAAGGATAGGCCACTTCAGAAGGCCAAAGTCCGGCTGGACCTAAGGCAAGTGAAGAACATCAAGGGTAAAAAGAAAGGGTTCTACAGGGATTCTAGTAGTAATCAGAAGCTCAGAGAAAACGCGTGTCTGCTGCTGAATGGGGGAGACAACTGAATGACAGATTATATGAAAGACTGAAATACTTAATATCTTTTTTGCCTAACTCATCACTTGCAAAGCCAGCTCCCAAATCCCAAATGCATGCTTGCAAAATAGCATGATTTGTGAAGGAGAGGAGAGGGGCAACAAAGCAATGGGGCCAAATGGATGTCTCTTCATTAATCTAGTCCAGAAATGCTCTCTAAATAGAGATGTATCAAGAACTCAATACTTTTGCTGGCACAGGTTGAAGTGTGGGTTATTCACTAATTTAATAATCAGACTTGAGGCCCCTGGGAATGCAGATAATGAGGAACAGACCAAGCATGGACATGTCACAGACTGTCCAGCATCTAGAGAAGAGACAGGCATACAGCAAATTATGTGCAGCATTTGTAGTACGCAACTTAACCACAAGTCTCTTCTGTTCTCTTCTTGTGGTCTTTTGCTCATTCTTTAACAACTTTTGAACTCCTGAGTTAAGTAATGTAGACCAAACACAAAATATCCCCTCTACAGAATCCCTGACCTTTCTCACCTTATAGGGAGAAATATGGACAGAAAAGTTGAAATTAATTATTTAAAGTGGAATGGAATTATTTGGAAGCCTATGTTTCCCTAAAATTCAAGTGCTTCATTTCATAACTTCATAACTTTTAAATCACACCAAAAGAACCCAAAATACATTGATATATAACATAAAAATTAGGATAAAATGAAAATAAACCCTGCCCCAGCATGTGTAAACAATGGTCTCATGAATGATCTTGAAATTGCTGTTCTGCAATATACGCTACTACAGCTAGAGCTACAGCTAACTATGATGCCAGAAAAGAGTTTCTGTGAAGTAGAAAATAGAGGAGAATGTATAATACCAAAACAAGTAATTATATGCACTGAGGCATCTAGCTTCGTGGACTCCATAAAATCAAGATAAAAGCTATGCTGACTTTCTTCATAAGGCAGGGAGACTAAATGACAGTGACTTGAACTGGTTGTGTTAAAGAAAAAGAGTAGAGCAAATTTGGTGGATTTCTGCTGGCTACCTCAATACTGCTAAAAGCAAGTAAACACCCAAGTATACCCCAAAGCAGATGACCTCTGGTTTCCAAGGCAACTGGTGCAGATGGGCTTGGGACCACAAGATTAATTTAGAGTTGATTAGCCATATCCACGCTTCCTATCTGTCCCAGATTGCCTTTAATTCTTAGGTGGTACCCCTGTGATTCTAAACCTAATTTTTGACACTATGACATTATTTTTTTTTTCAGCTTACTGTGGATGCAATAATGGGAGGGTTTTGTACTGCAGCTTACCACGGGGATGCTTTTATAGTACAATAATAAGGACAACAACATGCGTTGCATACCCAGGAATATGGCACAAATGCATACCACAATGCTTTATAGTGTTTGGCCATTTTGAGGGGAGCCAGCTTCTCCTGATCCCTGCAAGAAACTATCTCAGGACCATATCCTACTTTGG
The DNA here is from genome assembly GCA_013397275.1 of Burhinus bistriatus. Classification (NCBI taxonomy): domain Eukaryota; kingdom Metazoa; phylum Chordata; class Aves; order Charadriiformes; family Burhinidae; genus Burhinus; species Burhinus bistriatus. The sequence goes on along the minus strand of VYXH01011407.1, from coordinate 269,230 downwards.
CCATGGTTAACTAGCCAAAACAGGACTGAGGAGTAGCTTAACCTACACGCTGTGCAGAGGTGTGTGATAGCAAGTAGATTAAGGGCTCAGGTACAAAATAAAATAAAATTAAAAAAATTACTGTGCATCAACTTTGTCTATATCCTCATGCTTATCCAAGAACAAATGAAGAACAACTCGAGTTAGCCTAATACTCTGTGGATTTACCTAAATTTGTTACGGGTTAAGAGCTCATACTCCAGTATTACTAAGGTAACCTGTGCATCTGAACATACGTCAGTGTGAATGCGTATTGCTGCAAATGATGGTGATTCTTACGTCTGGACTATACATTGGTTATCAAATCAGTCAAATTTGAACAGACTCAAGGAATTTGCAAGGGATATTTTCCTGATTCCTAGGAAATATCAAGTCTTGCTACAAACAATGGTGATACCAAAATATCTCAAAACAAAGTCCACAGGTACTTTTAAGATGTATTATAATAGGAAACAAAGATAAAAAATCACTTACATCTTTCACTACATATTACAGGCAGAAAATAAAATACATTTTCCTACCTTCATAAGATCAAGCAACACACCACTTAAAATTCCCAAGTATCTTCTCTCTAAAGACTGTGGATGATTGACTGCTGGAAACTGTAAAAATAATATAACATAAATATACTGAGAATATATACAAGGTCTACATGAATACAATGTTTCAAAAATAGACACTACACAGTAAATAAAGGCGTGTAACTAATGGGAATCATATGCACTGAAAAAATTAGTGGTTTATGAAACATTACAGAACATTATAATGAAACAAGTAACCGTTTATGCATGATATGCATCTAGTCAACCAAAAAAAGTATTCTTGATTAGTAGGGCAGTCAAGGAACCTCTCTCAAATGAGTAATAATCAACTTAGATTTAGAAATGTTTTTGTGGCATTATGATTGACAAGAGGTGGGAGGTTTAAAATAGATTCAGAAATAACATAAGTAATATATATTTTAAAAAAGGATTAAAAATAGCTTTGAGAGAATTTGAGAGTGCAAATACTGTACTAATTAAATACCAAAGATTAACAGACAATTCCAAAATGTTTTTAGTGAAATACATCAAAACCCCAAAGGTTTAAAGTTCGAGATTACTGCTGTGGTCATGTTGTAGTAAGAACTGGCAACACCATGAGAAGTAGTGCACACTGCTGGAGGGCATCTTTTGTCAACTAGAGCCTGGACAAAACCCGATGAAGGCAGTATTTGAAACTAGCCCTGTCTGAAAAGAAGAACAGGACAGGCAGAGATGATTTGAAGAAAGAAAATATAAAGCAGAGAATTGGATTTTTTTTTGCTTGTAAACAAGACAAGAGTCAAATAAAAAGAAGATAGAATCTTTTTTTATCAAATGAAAGAAGATTTGCTCAGTATTTCATTGCTATAACGTAACATCAAGAACAATGAGTAGAAAAGAAACTGACAACAGTGATCCATTTCCAGACCACAGCATGCGTTAAACTGACAGCAAACAAATAGATAAGCTGATTTCAGTGAGGTAACTTCAAATTTAAAAACTAAACATACATGCCAATGTTTGCAGAATTAGAAACTAAGGCTGGATTTCCAATAGAGGCATAAAAAACCTCATGGATCCAACTTATGCTGATTTTAGAGAAAATTACGCATTTGAATACCAGAGAAGCCTCTGGAAAAAAACAAACCAAACCAACAATCAGCCAGCCTGTTGGCATTAATCACAGTTTATACAAAACTACGCAACTGAGATGCAGACACTTTGTTAGCAGTTCCCAGAGTTGTGGAATTTGCCTAATACTATGCAAGTGTTTCAACTGCAGCCTGGCTTGATCCCATCCACATTCTATGTATTTTCTAAAAAGTCCTCATAAACTAACATATCAAAGCAAGAATATTGACAATAAGAAGCATGCAGTATTCTCGTCTACTGGTACATAACAGCCACCATTATATATCCAAATGGGCTCAAGTCATACATAAAATATACCCACATACATTATTGAGTTACAGTTAAAAATCACTGAAAATACAAAAAAACAATAAAATTCAAGTCAGTGATTAAGACAGACAACAAAAATCAACAAACATGAAGCTAAATGAACATTTTAAGTGGAAGTTTGCTATGGTATAAAAGCATATGAAAACTATATATTTGGTCTAAAATGTCAATGAACAGGAAGTCTTGAAGACTTTTATTCCTTTACTTTCACTTGTATATTTTTCAGCTCTCACGTCTAGGGATTGTTACAGTTAAGTGCATATATTTACACGTTCACCTTCCTCAGATTAAATACTAGCTTCAAACCTATAGTTTAAAGAGCAATCCAGTACAAACAACCATTTCCAGAAATGCATTTTATTTGGAAGCAAAATGCATTGCATGTGCACTGTATGTGTGTAAGTGTTACACCACTACGAATTGCTACGCATTGTTTGTACTGGCTTTACTTTTCAAAAATTACATTATGTTAGCTTTAAAGGAAAAGGAAAGAACATTAGTTTGAATGTGTTCATTCCAAAATAGTCTCTGTATTTTTATTTTTACTTCGCTTTCTTTTGAAGTGGTCTACTAAAGATTGAGAATTTTTTTAAGTCCAAGTCTGCTGTGTTGATATTAGTAACTTAAGTGAACCAAGGCTTCCATGCTTCCCCCACTTTTTACATGAACCAAATGGCAAAATATTCTTGTCTTCATGTAGAATACCCATCATAAAGAAAATTTTACATTTGGAATCATCAGGGAAACATGAAAATATGCTGGAACCATGCAAAGCAGTAATACAAGATGGCTACTCACTGGGACTGTTCAAATTCTCCAGCCTATTTATAACTTATTTGTAGAACAATATTTACAGTCATACATTACCACTCACATTTTCCATACAAGCACGAGCCTATTGGTACTTTCTGATCCTGTATTATTTTATTTCCTTGGGTCTTCAACATACTATGGATGATTTCTTCCTCAAAAGGACTGAAAAGAGATCACTAAATAATACCTAAACCTCAGGAGTGAGGAAAACTGTGTGTGTGTATATATATCTGCAGGGAGGAAATGAGCAGGAAGAAAAGACAGAAAGTATGCAAAAGTGCAGCTGTATACACATGCATGTGGTGCTGGAGTGTTCATAGTAGATTTTTTTTAATCCTGTGCTACAATACCATAACTAACAGTTATGGTAATGTAGAAATTCACAAAGCCTAAATATATAGATAAACAATTCCACATCATGGGCTATTTTCTATCTTGTGAACACCCAGCGCCAGATCCAGCTTGCAAATAATAATTTGCATGATCACAGCATACCTTCTATCTGCTATGCAACAGAAAATCTTCCGCAATTAAGCACTATGCTACATTCAGAAAAAAATGTACTTTTAAGGTTGTCTTATAGCATGGAATTAATTTTTCCCGTGAATTAACTAATGAATATCACATTTCAAACCAACAGTTTTTGTAGTGTTTTTCATATTTAAGCCATTATTCAGACTTGACTTCAGTATTCAAAAACTACTCTCTATTAGAAGGCATATGTCATTGTCATCATCATCAGTATCCTCACTTTACAGATGGGGCTAGGAAGGCAGCAACATGTCTGAGGCCAAGTAATAAACAATTGATCCAAGATGAGAACAGAGACTTATAACTCCAAACCCAGTGCTAATCACATTAGGTCCATGCTGTCTTCTTAAATTATATGTTTTAAAGCTACAAAACAAAAGATCCTTCATTCTCATGCTAAGACATTACATAGCATTTATGCAAATAAGATTACACTGCAGAACTGAATTGCTGTAAAATAATGTTGAAGAGGCAGTTTATTTTGCTTACAACTTTTAAAGCATTGCTTTCCTGAAAAGGGGTATAAATTTTTTTAAATAGAAAATCCCATCCAGCCCACAGTTCTAAACTGCATCAAATGCACAGAGGACCTTGCAAGAAATGCTTGTCTAAGAATTTTTTTAAAACCCTCCACTGATGGAGGGTTTACAAACTTCAGCAAAACCTCTTAGGAATTAGCTATCCTTGTACCTAAAATAATTATCCTAACACTTAAGCCAACTATTTCTTGTCTTATCATTATCAGGTAATTTATGGCAACCTTCAACACCTTTTAAGACAACTACGTTTTCCCTCTTTCCCTTTCTCATTCTCTAAATTTTCTCTTTTACAGAGTAAAACTCAAATCTTGAGTCTTTAGCACACATCAGGACTCCTAAAACCTTCACACATCTCTTCATAGGATTTTACGCTAATGATTTCAGACCATTTATCAAGATCATAAATTCACCTTTCTAAGCAACATCCACTAATAAAAAATGACAACCAAATCTGAATTATAAGGAAATATGAGTTCAATCACTGACCAGGTATTGTTAAAGATAACAGAGCTATTACTTAATATATTACTTCTGGGATTTTGCCATATTGTGTGTCCCAGCTTGAGCAGCTTCTCCACACTAGTTAGTCTCTGTCATTACATGGTATTGGCAAAACCCTGAAAGGCAAACAATGCTGTCAGTAGGAAGAGCTTTTTTACTCACATGGCTTACGTCAACTCCCCAGGAATATAAGTCAAAAGGCAAAAAGCTCTTCTGCCATAATAGTGGTATCTATGGCCCAGATTCTTCCAATATAGTAGCCTGAAGACAGCAGGCATGTATTTTCCACGCTCTGAACTCAGAGTTATGCCCCTGAACTTCACAGAGCAAACCTAGCAGGGTAATGCTAAACTAGGTATAAATGCTAACTTGCATGCCAAAAAAGTCAAAGAAATTAAAGAAAAATCTTTAATCAACTTTTAATGGTAAACCAAACATATTTATAAAACTCAATACTGGTGTAATCAGAATTTTACTTTGAATTATGAATGCCTTATAATCTAAACATCCTATACACAGAAACACATGCAATAGATAACGCACCATGTAAATGAAAACAACCTTCACAGCAACAATGACTATAGTGTGAATACTGTGTGAGTAAATTAAAAAAAAAAAAAAGAACAAAGCTTTCTCTTACCCGCAAGCCATGGAAGCGTGGGTTGCTGTAGAAGAGCTTCATCTGCTCGGCTGGCAGTGGGCCTAGCACCTTCTGAATGGTAAAGAGCTGGTCAATCTCACTCTCGCCAGGAAACAAGGGCTGTCCGTCACTCAGCTCTCCCAGGATACAGCCTACAGACCACATATCCACAGCCTTTCCATAAGGGGCTCTGTAAAGTGAATACACAATGTTTTTTATGCACTGGCACTGTCTTCTTACTGAGCTGTTTCAATTTATTGGCCATACTTCCTGTTGTCCGCTTCCTTACAACACAGAAAAATAAAGGTTGATATTAAAGAAACTACCTCAAATACCAAGCCCTCTGTTTCTGCCCTGGATTGCCTGATGTGTCGCAGGAGAGGAATTCTCAAGTACCCTCAAGATGTGGTTACCTTTGTGAAAAATCTTACACACAAGAATAATCTTTTTGACTGCGAAGCAGCTACCATTCCAAGTTAGACTAGCACTAACTTCGCTTCTCTCCAGAGGTTAATGACTATGCTCTATTTCTGCATTACATTTCTTTTCCATTGTGCTTTATAGGGGGATAGACATAGTGGGTCTGGCCACTGGGAGAACAGAAATGATAAGAAATCTTTGTTTCAGCATTCATACAGTGAAATTTTAATTGGAGAGAAAACAGAATGCCCCTGAAAACTATTCCTTAAAACACACGGGTGAGGAAGCAATGAAACCATCATAAAATAAATAATTCCTGGTTTGGAGCAAAGCCATGGGTGGGGTTTTGGGGAGAAATTCTGGTGGGTGATCTATGTGTGTGCAAGCAATGTTGTGCGGTGGGGAAGATGGCACCTGGTATCTTAAACTGCTAATGACAAAAGAAGCTAGGTCAGCAACGAAGAGGTGTAGGGAATTAATCAGAAACAAAACTAAGTGGTGTGAGTGTTACACCAGCACGGGCTATACTGGCTTTTCTTGAGACTACATACAAAAGTATTTAATGGAAGAAGAGGCAATACGGATACTCTACTCAGGAGAGACTATAGGCTTGATGATGGTTTGTAAGAAATGTAGGACAGAAAATTGGAATGTAGAAAACGTAAGTTTGTATTAGAAGAGAGTGGTAGACTACTGCAACATTAAATCTAAAGGCACAAACACTGGAGAAACACAATCTTTTTGGACAGGTTCTGATTTTCACTCTAAGGTTCTGTTCCTCAGCAAGCTTGTTTCACTGCCTACCTCAGTTGTGCAACGCATTACATACTTTTGGCTTTTCATTGTTCCCATTATAGATTGAAGCAACTCCTTTTCTGTATGCCTGAGTACTTTCTTGTTGAATTTGTAAAAAAATTTTGTAAACATCCAACTTATTCCAAGAATCTCTTTTGGATGTTTAGGTTTTAAGCAGAATGACTGGAGAATTCTTCTCATGTCAAATAAAAAGCATATAAAAAGAATAAAGACTGGAACAAAGACTAAACTGAAAACATATTTCACTGAGTCTCTTATTTTTGAAACTGGTAATCCAACAACTCAACCTCTGCTTCAAGAGATTTTTATGTTACAGCTGGCTTGCCTATTTCTGGAATAAGACAGCACCAGGAGTTGCAGGTGACAAATCCTGTCCTAAATCTGTTCCCTTCGCTCCTTCCTTATGCTGATGATTAAAGATGTTTAGAGAGATAGAGCACTCTCAGGCTAAAGAAAAAAAATCTGACTTTTCCCCATTGATTACTCATGATTAGTTACTTCACTTTATGGGGAGGACACTTGGCCAGAGGACCCTGTAACCCTTGTGATGATTTAGTTAGGTGAAGGTGAGAAAGCATTTCTAGCTGGACAATAGCTTGAGTGAAACTACAAGCCCACTGAGATGCCTAGTGCAAGAATCTACGGTAGCTAGGAAAGCTGAAGTAGGACACCAAAATTTCAAGAACCATTTGCCTCTCAGAATCTGCCATGAGACACTGCAGTCCTTTCACAAATAATCATCACAAAATCAAAGTTTGCCCCATTGGAATAGACTGCTGACAAGGAATCACCAGTGGCAAGGCAGAGCATGCCAAAACTCCTGAAGTACTACTACCACAATGGCTCTGTGGGTTCATAATTCCCTTACTAATGTCACATAGTGTCTACTTGCGGATTTGCTGAGAGACTCAATGTTTGTCCTTCCTGTGATGCTGCCAGTCCAACCCACCCATGAGGTCAGGTCTGAGTGCCAAGGAAACACTAGTTTTTCTCCATGCTGCAAAAGGCAACACAGACAAGAACAGACTCCAAAGCCAAGGATCTGCTCTTAAGATATTCTGTGCCTGTACTGGAAAACTAAGGCTCTGTAAGCAAAACAGTTTGTGAGAAGGTTACTAAAAACCCTACCTCTCTATTATGACAGAAAAACAAGCACATCTTTATTTGCAACCCCTTTAATAGGCAGGTTTCTCCACTGAAATATGAAATGGGGAAAAGGTTGTTGTAAGGCTGGGGCACTGGAGAACAATCTGGGGTTACAAATGAGGAATGGACTAAAACTCCTTTGAGGCAGGGACCATTATCTTTCCTTGCTCCCAAGAATAAAGGAAGATGAATCACAGTTTAAGAAGTTTCCACTATTTCCTCTGTAGTCAAACAGAAACAAATCGCCAAACATCCATTTCTTAAGGCAGTGGCAGAGTAAACTGCAACTTTTTTGTTTGAAAAGGCATGCTTAAGACTCCTATTCTGCTGACTATCAGGATCAGCCTTGTCAGATCACAACAGACAAACAACACAAGAGTGATGTGGCTGGATATATGAAAGAACTCCTATAGGACAGAGGGCCCACAAATCAGAAGTACTATAGTTGGTTCCTGCACAAATTAGATTCTCTAAACCATGTTTTCATCTAGTAATTTGGTATGCCTTAAAATCTACTGGCTTTTAGCAATATTTTGTCATCAAAGGGCACAGAGTACTCCACTGACAGTTACCTGAGGCTCTCCAAAGTGAGTAGATTTTGGATGTTTTGTGAATAATCAGGCAGCGATTTCTTTTCTCTCCTGAAATTTAAGTCTTGAACTTTATTGCAAACCAGAAACCTCTCTGGGACACATTTTAAAAAAAGAAAATGAAACTGTATTTGTTAAAATGTATGTATTTAATAATCCTGTTCAGACTGGAATATTAGATGCTGATAAACGCAGGGGAAGGGGGAATGGGTAAGATGAATGTCTGGGAAATAGAACAGGATTGCCAAGAAACAGACATTACTTTGTGCTACAAAAACTTGGCATTAAAAACATACACCCGCAAAGTTGAAGTCATATGCATTAAATACACATACCCCCTTTCCCTTTCTCTACAAACTAATCAAACAAACTTAGTCAATTACAAACAGACGCGATTCCTGCTAAATATCCTTTGGTAACAAACCAGTTTTGAAAACTGCAAGTCAGATTAATACTACATCTGTTAAGCTTTTCATGTCTTTCCCCTTAAATCCTCATTGCTACTATAGACAAAGAGTAAAATGCGTAAATAAAAAGGCCACAATTGATGCTTTCTTATCAAGTCTTTTTTTTATACTTATATATACACATACATACATACACACTTTTCTGAAAGCTTAGTAATATCTGTTTTCTCAAAATTATGAAAAACCGAGCCTTGATGTTTTTAATGGCAACTTTAACATACTATTCTGCACACAACAATGCAACTGCCTACCAATGTGATTAAGATTAGCACAGCTCTGGGAATACAGGGGTTACTTTATTGACAGAATAATTACTATCTAATGCTTTACCTATTCAAGAAATGTCTAGTTCAGTGTTAATCACAGCTTCCAACAAAGACTTGTTTCTCAGCAGCATGAAACATTTTGCTTAAAGAGTCTTAGGAGTGACCAGTACTTTTTTGATTCATCCTGTGGCTACCAATTCCTTGCTAGCACCATCCTTCTGAGCCATTTCAGCAGTGCTGGTAAAGGGTAGATGGGAAACAAAACCAAATGACAGTTTTGATTCAAAGGCTGAAGAGAACTAGGAATGTAGTGTGGTGGAGGTTGCACTGCCATTGCTATTGCAATGTCCACCACAAGGCTGATGGAACATTTCAGGCTACAGGACTACCATGGAAACTTCTTTTGAAGGGAATGGGGGGTGGGAATCTGAAGTACATCTGTGATCATTCAGCTTTGCATTTTCATCAGTTAAACACTGCTCAGCTCAAGACAGGTCAGTTTGTCAATGATTCATGACAGCTTAATGGAAATGAACAAAAATTAATGAAAATCTGGAAGCCCCTTGAAATCTTCCCTTTAAAACAACCACAGTTCTCCATTGGTAAATCTTACCAAAGGTGCTTGAAAAAAATGCAAAGAATCAGTCAAGATTTATCATGGCTGTTCTACAAAATGTACTTACCCAAGCAAGAGTTCAGGTGAGCGGTACCATCTGGTAGCCACGTATTCTGTATAGTTAGCATTGCTTCCTTCAGAGAGATTACGAGCAAAGCCTGTCCAAGAAACAGTGTGGAAGATTATAATATTTTAATTTTTTAATTTAATTTTTAAATACAATATGCGTATCACCATTGATTTTGGCAGTAAGAGGTTACACCTATTTAAAGAGAGGCAAATTGTTTACAATCCCTAGTGCAGAATTTCTCTAACAATTGCTTGTCTACTGAAATGCAAGCTTTTATTGATACAACAGTGAAAGTCAGCATGTCTGCTTTAATGACTACTTTTCTCTTCTCAGAAGTCTATGATTATTTTTGGTGCTTTGCCATAATCAAAACTGATTGATAGAAATTATCTGCCAGTGTTCCATGCAAGCTATTAAACCATTGTCCCTAATCCTTCACAGAGATGCTGTCTGCAGAAGAAAATTCGTAACATTAGAAATGGAACATATGCATGGGGAACTGACTCTTCCAGTCATTGCTCCTAACTACTACAGTCTCACTGCATTCAATTTTTTAAACTGGTCAAGAGACTATGTATTATTCTCATCTAAGGACACTCCTTCCCTGACCTGGCAAGGAATGGGGTCATCTCCCCAAAACTACAAAAGGCAGGTATCTATCTACCATATCTACCATATATCTGCTTTATATCTGCATTTGGCTCACTCCACACACGTCAGCTTCCCACCTGCTTTAGCATCCCATTTGTAACAAGGCTCTTTGTGAATTAGGATCAGAAGCCAAGTCCAAATTAACTTCCTCCTCCACATAATTTTGTTACGAATAAAATCAAAATGGATACTTACTTGCAATTGTACTAAAACTTAACTTCTGTCCTAAGGCACAACAATTAAGACCACTAACTGAGAGAAGAGTACATATACTGGAAAAACCAGATGTAGGAATAATTTAGGTTTTTGGTTTTATTCTCCTCCGTTTATATTATAAAGTCAGCCGAGCACCACAGTAACGATGTTACTGGATTCTTCATGTAGAAGTACTCTAGGGCAGATGCTGGCACTTTTCTGAAGAAAACAGTATCAAGTGTCCTACTGTTTTCAAACAAATGTTTAATAATGAGGTGAGACGGGACAGACAGATCTCAGCAGCAAGACTCCACATGTGTAAGCTCCTTACTAGAGTTCAAACCGACATAAATTTTTGGGAGTGAAATGCAGAAGGCACATTTTCAAAATGCTTTCTTACTGGGATGTGGCATTAAAACTTGGTCCAAAATTCACTTCAGTGAAATCGCTATAAGTCTTTCCATTATTGCATGAATTATGAAGAAAGAATAAAAATCCCAGTGTTGCAGAGTTGTAAGGCATAATCTCACCCCTGTGGAACGCTAATTTACTCCAAGTTTAAGTAAAGGTTCGGATGCAGATTATTATTATTTTTAGACTAGTGATTTGAGAAAACAATGATAAATGTGTTACTGACATAGGTTACAGCCGTTACTTTTTGCAAGACACCTTCTGCCTTCAAGAGTAAGTAAACTAAAAAGCATGTATGATGAGGAACACATATTTCAAAGCTGTCTCAAAATAATAATAATTCTGATCTGTTCCTGTAAAGTCTAATGAACATTACTGACGCTGCTGGAGAAAAGCTGGAAAAGAATTTTTTATTACATGTAACATTGGGTTTGGGTAAATTTCTAAACATTACTATATTTAGAACTGTTGAGGCAGCCCTGTTTCTGTTTCAAATTACATGACCCATCTGATTAATCTCGTCAGTGAAAAATTCATTCACGTATTTAAAGAAGAGAGGGAAGATAACCAGGAGCTACACTGAAGAAATGAGACACTCAAAGCGAACAGTGGGAAGGCAGTCCCAAACAAGGGGGGGAGGAGATGGTGTCACATAATGCAAATAAACACATGTGCTAATGCAATGCACAAGCCTGGCAGCCCATGAGCCCATGTGCACCAGAAGAATCAACAAGTCAATGAGGCATACTCCTCCCTCCAGGCCAGTCTATTGGAACTTGGTCACAGTCAGCCGCTACTATGTCCACAGATCATCTGCAGCTAATGTAGTCTGAAAATCAGCCCCCAACTTTACAAACTAGATGCAGCACAGATTTGACATGGCAAGACAAAAAGGAAAATTGTCATCATGGGCTTTAGTATCATCTATATATTGTTGGGTGATGTAAGAAACCATTTTATGGATTCACTACTGCTCTGACTGTATGACACCATGGTGAAAGATGCCAGACAGGATTATTAAGTCAAGAAAGCATAATACCTTTCTAAAGGCACAATTACTTTTTTTTTTTTGTCATGGTAGAGTTAGCGTATTGTTCCTTCCTCCAAACTGTGCTGAGGTATTGAGAATAATTTTTTGATACAAAAATAAGAGAAGTTAATTAGGGAGAAGATTAGACCAAACTCCAAACAGTGAGAAGGAATAAATTAGAACATGAAGACGGCGTTCTGGGTGACAGCAGCTATGAAAGCAATAGAGTTTGCAAATGCAACATGATACAAGGAGGGAGAACAAGCAAAATAAGAGATTTCAAGAAAGGACTTTAAACAACTCAGAACACAGTAGGAGAGATGTCAAGGAAAAAGGTGTGAGGAAAAAAGGAGAAGATTGTCAGTTTCTTATAAAGAAATAAGGCAAATTTAAGTTACACACAAAGTAAGCATTCTAACGTTAACGACATGTAAGTACTTAAATAGGTGCCTATGAACACTAGGGAACCTCCGTTATTCAGAAGTTTAAGAATAAGCTAAGCAAACATCTGTCAAGAATGACACAGACATGCTTAATCCTTTCTTTGAGTAGGTGGAAGAACTAGAGACTTTCTTGAGGTCTTTTCCAGTCCTGTGTTTCACGATTTCTATGCTTACACATCGTACAGAGATTAAGAGATTGCCAAAACAAGTAATTTTGAAGCTCTGGTGCTGAAACAGCAAACACACTAGTCAGAAAGCCTAACTACTTCCAACAGTCAGATGCTTCTGCTGTAATCGGCATTTTGTACTGTTCTTTCTCCACTTCTATTGGCAGAAATGACACCCACACAACATGTGTCCACGCAAGTACCACATTCAATCTCATTTTTATCTAGCACGACATGTACAGAACACATGGCACAAGGATTATGAAAAACTATCTTGTTAAAAAATTATGAACTTTTCTTTTCCAACTGTTTTGTCCACTGGGCTATTCAGAAACACCTAATTGCTTCAATATCTGCATTGGGATGGAGGCACAGACCTTTTCTTTGCATTTGTTATCATATGAGGAATATGGCACTGTACGTGACAAGTACCTGTGTTCCAAAACATGATTTAAGTTAGGTAGGCAGACAGCCTACATTAAATCATAGAATGGGTTGGAAAAGACCTTTAAAATCATTAAGTCCAACTGTAAACATAGCACTGCCAAGTCCACCACTAAACCATGTCCCTCAGCACCACATCTACACATCTTTTAAATACCCCCAGGGACAGTGACTCAATCACTTCCCTGGGCAGCCTGTTCCAATGCTCGACCACCCTTTTGGTGAAGAAATTTTTCCTAATACTCAATCTAAACCTCCCCTGGCACAACTTGAGGCCATTTCCTCTTGTCCTATTGTTTGTTACTTGGGAAAACAGACCAACCCCCACCTCCCTACAACCTCCTTTTCATGTTAAAAGGAAAATTCTTACATCTTAATCTGTACATGTTCAGGAAATGCTTGTGGCTAATACTGTTCTGACAGACATTTTACAGTAATAGCTTAAGCTACTAGCAATAATGTCAATTAGCAAAAGGCTAAATAATTAAAATCGATCCCAAATTATGGCAGTTGCTTGGGATTTTAAATTCAACTAAATCTGAAACATGGATCAAAATTTAAGTTAACCCACATGAACACTAAGAACAACAGAACTTCCCATAACTTAGTTTGCTTTCCTTGAGGTCGTGCCGATCACCACAAGTACATTGTGATTGCATGTCTTTTCCAAAAGGAGAAAGAGAATGTGGCTGGAGAGTATGGCGGGAGCAAGCCAACGGACCAGAACATCCCTGCTGACAGAATTCACATCATCTATGTCTAGTGAGAAAACTGTCGTCCAAAACGTGATCGTACGCTTTGCCCGGCTTTCTGTTTTCCTGTAACACTGCTGCACAAAGGATGTTGACACAAGCTCGCACACACAAAGATTCGTTAGCCAATGGCATATGCCAACTCTAATGGTGAATGTTACTTTCAGGGGAAACACCTCCCCCCCAAAAAACCTGAGGGAGGGTGGGCGAGGGCCAGCGAAGGCTCCTCCCCATGGCTGGGGAAGGAGGTGGGGCGAACAGTTCCCGTCAGGACCCACTCACGCCCCTATTGGCTGTTCCTGCCTGTGATGCCTTTAGCCCCAATTGGAGGACACGTTGGTCAGGGGCAGGCGCTGCCTGCTGATTGGCTGTTAATCTCTGAGCAAGGCAGCGATTGGGTCCCCTGACCACCCAAAGCTGGCGCAGGGGGGGAAGGGGTGAAGGGGGAGCACGGCGCCCCCTGGCCCTGCCGACCCCAGTGGGGTTTGCATTGCAGGGGCGAGGCCCTGAAAATAAGCGTGGGGTAAGGGAAAAATCCTGTCCCGCCAGCTCTGGGCAACGCTGCCAGGGCAGCCTGGGCACAGGCAGAGCTGCCAGGGGAGGGTACCCCGGTGTTCCGTCAGAGCTGTGCAGTTCCTCACGCTGCTGAGTAAATTACCCTTAATTCAAAGAACTCATATGGACCAAATCTTCTAAGGCTTTTTCCTAGAATGGTTATTGTTTCTGAATGCTTAAGCAAAAATGCCTTTAGGATTAAAAGAAATAAGCAGCACTGCAAATGACAAATGCCTTTTTTGTGTTCCTAAAAAGCTATTTCAATCTATTTTTTTAGCAGTTGTTCTTTTCATTCAAAATTGCAGAGGTTTGAAATGGAAGCTTTCAAACCGCTCTCACTGAAAAGTGCCCTTGGGTAGGCACTATGGAATTGATTTACCAAGCCAAACTGTAAGATGTTTAGAGGGAACAATATTTTATTCTGTGTTTATGTAGCGTTTAGAATAAAAATACAGATTGTTGCAACAGTGTACGCTCTGTCCTGTTGTCTTCTGGGGATTACTCACATGGGCCTTATGCTTGGGTGCTGATTCTTCAAAGCCTTAGAGCTGGCATTAAACAGGTATTGATAAATCAGGAAACATCAAAGTTAACATTACACATACAACTCTGACTCTATCCTACAGCCATTCAGTCGTTAATCATACACAGACACATGATTCCTTAATTAACACAACAATAAAAGTTGACCTATAACTACACACGTAACAGTCCATGAAAGCCATTGGTTCAAGTGATATATAAAAGGTGTAAGTTTATTGTGTCTTTACTAAACAAGGAAGAATTATCTTTTCTTTTAATACACAGGTCAGATAAACTTACAGTTTTGCTAGCCTCCTAATCCGCTTATCATCTGCGCTCTTCTCAGCTGAATGCCAATAACACTGCTAGTAAAAGCCTTGTCAAATATAGGATGAGATAAATGCAGCATTTCAATTCACATTTTAATACAAGTATTTCACGGGGTATGCAAATTAAGCCCAGAGATCTTTCAAATTAAAGTACTAGCCACAAACTTGAATAAGTAATCAATTCTGATCACTTAAAGGGTTTTAAACAGTACACACTGTAGAAATCTCATACGGCAAAACTCCACTGCAAGAGATTTTCTTTAAAAAGGTAAGAAGCAGGTATCTATCTACTGAACTTACCAAAGTCACACAGCTTCAGAACATCATTGTGGCTTATTAAGAGATTCTCTGGCTTGATATCTGGAGTATCAGAGTGAGAGAATGGAAAAAATGTCGTTAACTTCTCTTTTTAATTTTTAACTTTGTCAACCAATATTATTTCATTATAACATATTTAGAGATATTCATGCAATCATAAACAAAGCATTGCAAGAGCAACTGCTGAAACAGCTTCCAGCAGTTCAGTTTGTGAATATGCAGAATTAACTTTCTGCCTTCTGAAGTCTTTTGAAGTGTTTCCCAACAAAACATGGGAAGATAAAAGGTGCTTACAGGTATTCTTGGGCAGCAAACGAATATGCAGAATATTGCAGATTGCAAAATAACAAAGAGAACTGACATTTAATTACTCAGTTAAGCAATAAAATGTTAAGTGCGTTCTGCCCAACATTTTCAGTTACGATTATGATCTTGATCACCTCTTGTCATTTGTTTAGAAAAAGTGTGCTCTCTAGTTTTAAGCCTGTTTTTTCATTCCAATATGGATATTGTGGTATCTGTATATGGTATATTTTTCACTATTTTGCTTATGTTTGATCAGTTTGAAATACAAATAGCATTTTAAGTTATTAGAAACATTAATTAGAAATGTTACTATTGCAAAGCCACAAAGCAAAATACAATTTTATTAAATCAGGATAAAATACATAAAACTAGATAAAGCCACACATCAAGATATGTACCGTAAGTGCTTGAAGTTTAGGGGAGACAGTAAATATACAGAGCTGAATTCCTAAGAGCTGGGAGGAACTGCCTTAAGCAGAAGTAAAACACAGGGGACTAACCTTTAAGTTCTGGGTTATTTTTCTACTAATATTCTATTATTAGATTCGAAAGTGAAATGACTGAGCACCATGAAATGTTTTAAAAAACCCTCCTTTTCCTTTGGCAATGTTTGTACTGCAGTTTCACTCCGTTGTGTATATGATACAATCTTTATTCGTACTCCAAAGACAGTGGACAGCAAGCTTTATATTTAGATGAACTTACTTTTAAAACAATCTGAAGTCACGCAGCAGACTTAAGACCCAGCCAAATTTACACATTTTTTTTTTTTTCTGTTGATATAAAGCAATTGCTTGTATTTATGTTAAATGCAAATTACTTCAAGCTGTAACATCTTTCCCTTTAGAAAGCAAATTCCTACCCGAGGCTGATTTCCATACTTACCTCTATGAACAATATCATTCTTATGGCACCAATGAATTGCTTTAATTAGCTGGTAGATATAGCTTTTCACTTTTTCTGGTGGAACTCCATTTGGCATTTCTTCTAGCAATTCAAGCATATTCTAAATGTTCAAAAGACACATTAGTTAAGAGTTATACCGTAGTTGCTCTCAACATTCTGAAGCAACATACTTAGGCCAGTGAGCCTGGCTATGCAAAACCAGTAGTTTAACATTCACGCAGTGTATTTTAATCATAAGCATACTACTAGCTGTTTTGAGTCTAGAGAAAGCACTTATGAAGACAATAACCTTTAGAGGTGAAAACCAAATATACAAGTCCTTAAAATCATCAAACTACTTATCCTAAAACTTCTAAAAAGTCATTTAGTTACAAAAAGTTGCTTAAACAGAAACACCAGGTCAGTGTGACTGTATGAAAAGTGTAGTAGAGCACAGCATTTTGTAAATATCCGATTGTGCTTTAACATACTGTGTTCTTCATTGTTAAGCTAGTTCTACTGCTTTGACCTAGCGGGGCCATGACTAATCACAAACCATGTCTGTATGTGAGTGGGTATACGTAAAGCAACACAAGCCTGTTAGTGCAAATGAAGTAACTACAGCCATATTAATTGTTTTATGGATATACCTAGGGAAGAAAATAAACTGATTGTCTATATTAGTAAACCTCCTCTTTGAAAAAGGACATTTAGATTCCCATTATGCTAGCAAATGTCTCCAATTTTGCACAATTAGAAGTACAACTGAGTTTGTACTCTGAATCCTGAATGAATAATGGACAGCAACAGCCTACTTGGAAGAGAGAAAAGTCTTATTTACTGAATATTGAAATAGAAATAAGTATTTTCGCTATACTGCCTCACACAACTCATTTAATTATGGATTTGAGCATTTGTAGATTTTTCATTTGAAATAAATTTACCTTATCTTTGACAAACATTTTCTTTAGCTGTATAATAAAATTTTTGAGGTTTCTCTTGTAAGATATTTTAATGAACACAAATATAAGACAAAAGAAATTGAGACTTCGATAATATTTGAAAACATTTCTGAGTTTTGCAATCTGTGAATAAATACTGGAACTTATGTGCTTGAGTGTAAATTTCCTTAGAAATACACTTCAGATCTGAGAAAAAGAATTTTCTGTTAAGGAACCATATTGCTTTTAGTTAAGACTCTTGTCCACACAGAAGCCCATGGATCTGCATAAGTAAATCAAGAAGTTAGTATTACAAATATGAACCAAAATAGTAGCATCAATACAGCGAGACATAATCCTGTATGAAGACACTAACTAAGGGGATGATTAGACTAAATGTGAATTTAAGTAATCTGGATTTGAGTACTGCAGAGCTAAGATTCCCTAAAGGATACAAGGTGCTCATCAACAGTTAAAACTAAAATTAGCCTACTATACCACATTTTATTTCATTCCTTCTACTTTTCCCTCATCCAAAAATACAGAAATCATCCTGGTCTTCAAAGAAACTATTGTGGAAAGTATTTGACATATGTGAAAATGAGAAATGCTCATGGACTGTGACGTTTAACTGAAAATAAAGGTGACCATTAATATAGAAATTATACATGATGTCTACTTGCCCAAACCATGACACTACTTTTATCATTATATTCTTTTATTCTGATACAAATAATGTTAGATATTGCAGCCTGGTGTTTTTACCAACATTAGCAACTTTTAAAGTATACTCCTTATCAGTCCAATCTTTTACTTAGGCCGCTCTTCCAACCCACAACTATGGCGAGCTTAGCCAAGTCAACTATAACACAAAATTAAATGTATGTTCTAAGTTGGTGTGTGATCACAGACATTCCACGTGTCTGGAACAATTACAAGGAACACGGGTGGGACAAGTCAAGCTTTGGATGTTAAGATCTAAGTGAGATCCACCACGTTAGAAGTTGTTGATCTGCTGATGAAAAACAAAACTGATTTCTACCAAACTGCGGGTAATATACGTCACCTCACATTATGCAATAAAGTTATTGACATAGTAAATTGTAAACTGAGGTAAAGGAGACAGTATTTAGGGTGAGGAATCTCTACACAAGAGACAATTGACTGAAGAGGGCTATCACTGAGCTAGATTGCAACATCGCACTGGCAGGTTATTAAATGAAAATTTCAATCGAGGGAACAACATCTCATGAAAGCTACAGAGATACATATATTTAAGCTTGCATTTATTTTTACTGTGTGTGTGTCTGTATACTATCTAATTATTTCCATGAAGAAATGCTAAATGGTTAAAATACAAAGGGAACGTCTACCTTTGCCATGAAGGTTGCTAAAATAACAAAAGACCAATCTGTTCTAGGTTGTTTCTCTCTGGAAACAGACCAGGATGCTTGGCAGTAGTAGGCCAATCTAAAGAAATTTTGGAATTTTTTCAAATGAGGTCAGGATTGGAATAATGACAGTGATCTTTGCCAAATCCCTCTAAGCAACTATTGACAGTGGCCTTGTTACCGAAATATAAAAACAAATCCTATATTTAACAAGGAAGGATGTAGAAAGTTGAAACAGATTCCAAGGTCAAAAGTCTATGATCTTGTTTTGAAAGACTACGTCAAGATTTATTACACAACATAACACAGCATAGTTAATCAGCTTTACAATTGGACTATAGAGTTTGGATGGAAATTTTTCTTCAAATTATGTATATTTCAGTCTACATAATTTGAAGTGGTTTGTGTTCATGCATCTTTTTTTTTTTTTTAAAGACCAACACATGAAGTAAAAACAATAGTAAAGTTATTGGTGTTGCTTTCTCACAATAAATGTCTAATTACAACAATGCAGATTGTATTGAAGTTTCTGCTATTCCTCTTTATAGAGCTTAAGCTTAAGCTTAAATAGCTTAATTTCTAAAAATAAAAGTAATTTTAAAGACTTTGAGTAAGCTGAAGATTTAAGTGTGGCAAGGATAGTACAAACGCCACTCACTTTTTCCACATATTCAAAAACTAAGTATAATTTTCCTCTTCTTCTGAAGGCTTCCTTCAGCTCCACTATGTTCTCTTGTTTCAAAGTGCGAAGCATTTTAAGCTCTCGTAAAGTGGTTTCTTTGACTTCTTCATTTTCTAGAGTGCAAAGTAAAAGCGACACATTAAAACTCAGTAAAAAAAAAAACAAAGACCCCAAGTAACAAGTGTTATACATTTTTACTTTGAACCCCTAGTTAAATTCTCTGTTTCTAGATATTACAGCAAAAAAGGCTTATATTCCAGTGTGGACTCTCTCTGCTGCCTGGATGCTTCTGCACTGGAAGAAAGGTAACCAGGGACTGTGCTATCTTTATGCAATCGTCACAGACTTCCTGTCACTCCTGTTTTCAGCAGCAGAAAAATTCCTAAGAAACAAATCATTTGCATTTCTATCTTTTCCATTATGAAGAGCACTAATATGCTTCAAAAAAATATCCATGTATGTGTACAGACACATCCTCCACCCGGCAAATACATGTCACACCCATGAAGTACTGGCAAGGTTAATACATCCTCAGCAGAAACACTGGAATGCAAAGCTCATGTTTGAACAATAGCAAAGAAATCTATTTGGTTCTAAAATAATTTTATTCTCCAAAAGCCAAGCACAGATCTGTAAGTCTGGTAAGTTTCCCTACAAGGCTTTTAATGGAAATTCAGCAATGCAGACCAGCGTAGTGGCCACAGAGGGCAGTAGAACAAGTATTGATTCAACAAACCCTTGAATCTGATTCTGAGGAGTCGCTCTGTTTCAGCTGTTGTTTCGACAATTTAGTTGTCTGAAAGTTGTTCAAGGAAGTGTTTTACTAAAGCTTCATAAATTGCTTATCATCAAGGGGCCCTGAACTGACTGGGTTTTAGAAGATACTACCACAAATAAACCAAATTATGTTAGGTTTCATTTTTCATTTAGTAAAATGAAATCCATTAATTCAGTAAATTTGCCCATGCACATGTAGAAGCAGGGTTCTTAATCTCTTAGAACTGTTATCCACAACAGAGGAATATTAAATGGGATATGACTGCATGAATTCAAAAGTAAATCACATTTGCAGGTTATGTACCACAAAGACAGTCAGAGACAGAGGAAGAAGAAACAAGGAAAAGGAATTATTTTTCCAAGAAAGCAAAAGGTAAAAACAGGTTTGCAGGGGAGAGCAAATAACACAGGTCATGCAAACACATATAATTATCATCAGAAGAGAGGAAAAATAAAAAATTTGAAGTGTAGCAGAAGGGAAGAGGAAAACAAAATACTATCATCACAAATGTTTTGATTAAAAAATATATAATTTAGAGCAATCTAAATCATTTCATTTTAAAACTGAGTGCTCGGTGTTGGCTTGCATCAGCCTGATTACATAATTTCATAACTAGACACTTTCTTTGCAGCCTATTTAGCATGCATATGTCAAACAACAGCAAAAATTCAGTGAAACAAAAATGGCAATAGAAACAATTACAGTATATTCAGATTTGTAATGAACTACCATATTAACGAGACAGATGTGAAATGGGCTGAATCAAATCCATCAAAGGAACTTCTGTCATATTTCCAGAAACTTGTAAACAACTAGCTACAACTCTGAAAAGCAGTCATCAGTCATGTAAACTGATATTAGATAACACTCTTGAAAAGCCAGACCTAATGGCAATGTTGTATTTTTTGTTTTCAATTTTGGTAGACAGGCTAATATAATAATCCTGTTTAGGGCTTAATACTGAGATTCATTGCCCAGGATCCGTACTGAATAGCCATACTGAGTTCCAAAAAGCAATTCTGAAGTACTCTCATGACCTGGTCAAGATGGTCACCACTATTAAATTATCTCCTACATTCTTTAACAGGTATTAAAAACAGATTTCTGAATAGCAGAGCTAAAAGATTCATCAAATGTACTCCTCAAGTGTCTGGCAAAACCACCTGCAAAGCAAAGAGTTTACATTGCATAAAACAGCAGACAAATCTGACTTCACTGTGCCTAACTGGCTCTGAAAATTACAGTCCTTGTAACCAACTACACCTCCATGGCTGCCAGCAATTCTGTAACAGTAACAAAAAGAAAATTTTGCTAAAATAAAGTGGCTGCTGTTTCTTTAAACCACCTAGTAAGCTTTCAGCTAAAGTCTTAGTATACAGCAAATCATAGCTGCATGGCCTTAGAGCAGGATGACTCCTTATTACTTCATACTTGGCTTTTCCTTCTGCTTGTGGTAGCCCATTAGGGATCAGGGCTAGCTTCTGATGTACGCAAGGCCGACAGCTGCTCTCGTGATTGATTGCCAGATTTGCCTATGATAGGATTGCTGGATTCACTGTCCCCCAACAAGCGCAGGTCAGAGAGCCAGTCTTGTCTTGTACAGATCTTTGGTTTTGTTACTGCTGGATAAGGTATAGGTGTGTGCAGCACTGGCATTTATTTCCATGTGTCCTGTCTTCTGCCACCCCCTTTGCCAGCAACAGGAAGCCTTGCAGGAGTCAGTTCTTCCTCCTCTCAGCAAACTCAGCAACACTGGAGAGTGCACAGAGGCTGCTGTGAGGGGCCACAGCGCAAGTTGCTTGTGGAGAGTGGAGCCTGCTGAAGGGAGGGCAGAGCTGCTGCCTCACCACCCAGCTCCCTCAAATCCTCCCACAGATCCCCAAGAGGTCCCCAGTTCCTCTTTGTACCACTGAACTTCTCAGTGACTTCCCTCAGTCTCCTCCATTTGACCCTTCAAGTTCCCCTAACATTTAGATCCCTTCTCAGATGAAGGGTGATAAAGCCCAAAGACTCCGCAAGGCACTGCTACGAGAGGAGTTTTTGCCATTTTCTGATCACATTCAGTCTCCCAAGCACTAGATCTTCCCACCATGTATGGCACCACGATCTTAGCCTTATTAAGACAGACGCACCAAGAAAGAAAGTTATCTAGCTGGAGTGTATAATGCAGTCCCTAGGCAGGTATGAATCATTACCGTTTTAAAATCAAGCCTTGATATATAAGACTTCTTATTTTAACTGGAAAGACATTAACAATGTAGGTATTGACATGAAAGATTATGTAGCAGAAAAGGTTACCTTCGCTGTCTTTGAATTTCTTGATAGCCACAATTTCATGTGTCTCCTGTAAAACAAAAGCAAAGAAAGGGAAATGAGCAAGATCTGTTGTGTTTTCTCTTGTTCGCCCCGTGCCCTCCGAGCATCAGACGAAGAAAAAAAAGCATCCAAAGAAATTTTACAATGCAAAACAAAATTAATTAAAAATCTGCTAAATACCTCAGTGATTAGGCCAAATACAATATAAAACCTCATGTAGCACATATGTCACAATTAGGAAATCCAGTATGAAAAAAAACAAATGCCAAAAATTCATATTTAAATACCTTGTACCAGGTATCAATTAAATTTTCAGGAGAGTTGTTCCTGTGACTCTTGTTGCTTAGTTATTCTGAAAGTCAAATAATCCTTTATGTGACCAAAGTATGAGTGTGGGTGCTTATCTTTGTGAGCTGAAACAAAAATACTGTACTAGCACATGGCTAAGGCTTACAATGAGACCTGTAATTTTGGTTGCCAAAAGTTTTTTGGGTTTCAAAGTTCAAATATCCACAAAGAACATGATTTTAGGAAAGTAAATTTTCTGTGCCTCCTTAAAAAAAACACTTGTCATCTTAAGGGAAGCCTACCCAAAACCAGAATCACTAATTTCTGATCTGCGCTTACTATACGGTCATAGGTGATAACTGCCTGCCTTTGCATTCCTCTAGCATTCTCTACTCTCACCAAACCCGATCATCATAGGTCACATTTTTCTCTTAAATTAAGACATTTCTCTTGTGTGAGCAGGAATGCATTTAGCACATGGCCAAAATATAACCAACATGACATGCCTAGTGCAGGTCTGTTCATACAATGATGCAGCACCTGAATTTTAGCAACATAACGGGGAAGAAGCTTTAAGGTCACAGAGTAAGGGCATGTGAGCAGATGGGCAGCAGGCTACCTGGGTCACTGGACAAGCTAGATCTAGCTTACACACCTTGTCCAAACATCACAGTTTAAAAAATAAAAATATCCCACTATTAATAGCATACAGAGGCTGGACTGGAGAACAGCAATAAAAAAAGTGAAGCCCTTCTGGAATACCTGAAGACATGTGCATAACCAAGTATTGAATAATACAAACATTTACTCCATTTTTCACTTCAAATTGTCATAAAACATGAAACTGTAAAACACCTCATCCCAATTAAAATAAAAGCACCTGGAAAGACTACTATAGATAGTGAATAATGCCTTTTAAGGCCTTTAAATGAAAATCAACTGATGAATAAAAATAATAGAATTTGCAAACAGGCTTAAGAATATATATATGCGCACGTGTATGATTTGCATGTTTTAAAAAAAATATCCTTTGATCATCACTCATAATATCTACCAGAAAAACTTGGAAGCATTATGTTAGGATTTAAATGACCCAACTGTATCTACCTCACATTGAAGAAGGTTAGTTCAGCAGAAACAGCACGTGCTACTAACTCTCAGAGAGGACTTCCATTGCTTTTTTGCTCCTGAAACCTACCCTTCATAGACACTGGTCTAATCTGAAGGCTGAAACATTACATAAATTCAGCTGAGATACTACAAAGGTCCAAGCACTACCCTTTGCTCAAGAAATTTTAAAGAACAGAAAAGAAAAGGATGTCAGAACTGAGGACATAACACACATTTCAGGTTTGGAGTGATTCTGAAAGGCTTGTCTATAGCTTTTATGTCAAATATAGTTCCTAAATATTTTTGTCTCAGGAAACTTACAAACTGAATGGTCTAAACTAAACTGATCAGACTATTTTACTAATTATATTGTTACTACTAAGTTATAGTATTGTTATATTTATTAACTGTAACTACAGCGCTAATAGTTACTAGCCCTATGACGGAACACTACTAAAAGGGTGAGTAATTTAGCTTATTTGACTTCTGGTACCTATTGTTAGGTGCTCTGGCTAATTAAGTCTTTGAAAGGTTTTTCAGAAAAGGAACACCATAATTGCCCTCAAAAGCCTCTGCTGACTGTAACATGCCTGTTCAGACAGTGTGCATAAACCACTTTGCAGATGTGCCAAATTTATCCATTAGCATTATATTCATATTTCACATGAAGGAAAAGAAAAATTTGTAGATGTTTCGGCAACCATTGAAAGGTTGTATTTTTATTCTCAAAGTAACGGTTAAGTACACTGGAAGAAATGTAGGAGTTAAAAGCTGTTGCCTCACACAGACGACAATTTTGCACCAGTCAAGAAATGTAGTCCATGTCACTTCTCTGCCATATGCTGCTGTCCCTTATGTGCATAGTGAATGGGATTATTTTGGAAGTTAAGTTTTTAAAAGCTCTTGTGTCACAGTCTTGCAAAGACTTAATTAAGGTAGGCTATCAAACGTCCTGTAGAATTTTGACTATTCACAGTATTTAAAGCATCAGTGGCTCTATGAAGAACAGGAACGTAAAGACTTCAGCAACACACATATGGAAGAAAATGTTATCCAAAGAATTCAAAATACTATAACATTTCAGAAATTTTAATTTGAAAAGCTTTATCACTTGTATTATTTCATTAAACTAATTAATGGCATCATAATTAGGCAACCAAGAATTTATATGTGACAGTCTCTTTCTTAAAAAAACCTAACAAATAATATATGTCAATGACCTGAAGTGAAACAACACCAAAATGAGCCTAGACAATAGATGCTTTGAGGTGTTGCACTAGTAACATTTTGTTCCTCCTTAGGGAGGGACATTCTTGTATAGGTTTCTTGGAGGACCTCATCCTATCTAAATGGTATTCTCTAGAAATCAGCTACGATTGAAGCAGTCAAGCCAAAGCTAAAATGGATACAAGGACTCTGAAGATTACTGTCCATAGATTTTCAAATATCATGTACCTGCTTGTCAAAAAATCTGTAACCTCCCTATAATGTGGAACACCTCCAAACCAGTAGGGTTTCAGAGTGCTCCAACAGGCAGAACAGAAAACTGAATCTGACTGCATGCTTCCCACGTCCTGGTCAAGTGCTCTAAACCAACTAAATAGTTTATATGAGATGACATGAAAAATAGTAGCTCTTCATTGATTATGTTTTAAACTAGTTTCCAAAGGAAGAATCCATCTGAAATGCCCTGTTTATCTGTCTCTCTGTTTGCCACCACCACTAGTAATTTCAAACTATATGTCCAGTTTCAATCAAATTTTACAGAGAAATATAAGTTTTACAAAGAGAAAATTTCAAAACGTTCTCAAATTTGTCAGCTATATACAGAATATCCTTCCTTGGGGGAAGAACACAGTAAGAACTCAATCTCCTATACATTGTATGATGTTGCAGACAAGCAGCATATGTAGACTGTGCAATGAACTAAGAAGCATAGCTTTTGATCAGCCATCGAACATAATTGTCAATCACAGAATCATAGAAATCATAGAATGAGATAGGAAAACATGGACTACATTTTGTATATGAACCAATTCAGCAGGCATATAGCAGAGGTCGTTAAGAGTATGCTCCCTGGATTAGGAGACACATACTAGAGCTGTCAGATGATGCAGGTGAAACCTGAAGTTTCAAACAAGTACTGACATGCACTGGGTGCAAAGCAAACAGACACCACATTGCTAAGCCCTGAGAAGACGGGACAGAATCGGGGATACAAAGAAAAACTGAGCTTTGAGCACTGAGGGAATTCAACAGTGAAAATGCAGATTGCTGTGGGAATCCAAAAGGTTCTTTACAGATCAAATTTACGCTTTGTTACTTAAACCTTTACTTAAAAGTCCTTTTGAAGATCTGATGTCTTTTGTGGATCTGGTTCTCTGCTCCTCAAAACCAGGCCAAATTGCAACTCTCCAAAATAGAATTATCATTCTCTAAAATATCTTTTTTTGCATTTCAAAAGGTTTTTTTCAAGACTGTACTCTGAAACACAATGAAATCCTGAAAACAATGTTTAGTCTGATTGCAGAAACCCTCCTTAGACAATAGCTCAGTATCCAACTCCTATAATGGAAAATTTTCATACCCAATTAACATATCATCTAGGCAGATAAGCTGTTACTAGTTGATTGAATGCTTGAGACTTCAATGAATATCAAGGACAGAAAAAACTCAAGTCATCCTAAATATTCTGTGGTCTTTATGGAACACAGAATATCCTTTCTAATCTCTGCTACTAGTTTGTATCATGAAGTATGAAAATTTGAGTTCATTTAGCTGTAAGTTTTGTTTCCCTCAGCTACATTTATCACTAAGCACCTCATTATCTTGTTCTACTAAAAACTTCTGGCCTCAATATTTCACTTTACATTCTGCGGCAACAGCAAATTTGCAAATGTGCAAGTCAAATCTCTCATAGTATTGGTACCACCTCTGCTTATTGAGCACATATATTATAAACACTATGTTATAACACTACAGGAAAAGCACTGTTTTACAGTTAAGTATGAAACAACAGATGAATGTTACTGAAAACACTTTGTGTAAAAGGATGTACACGAACTGATTATTCCGACTCCATGATTACAAGTGTCTAAAATGGGGCAAAGTATGTCTCCTCCATGTACAAACCTGCTAATACCATTTATAAGGCTAAGACAAAAATTTCTTAATCCACGTCTGTTCTATTTGCTTTATATATAAATACACATAGAGAGAGGAGGAAGAAGACACCTGTTCACAGGAAAAGGATATCTCCAGTCCTGGAGATGGGAGTGACTTCATGCTAGGGCTCAATCCTTTACTTCAAAACATGCACGGTAATTGCCTCTGGAGAAAACATGCGATTTACTGTCTGTCCACTTAGCCATAGATGAGGTAAGTATGCTTATTGGAGCAGAGCAGTTCTCGCAGCTCTTCTGCTCGGCACCCAGAGATTTCTCTCCCAGGTTTCCCCACAAGATTGTAGCAGCTGATATTTCCTGTCACCAGTTACAAACTAGAAGAGTTCACTTATTTGAAATCATTTAATTTTATTTTATTTAAACAATAAAGGTCCCCCTATTTTTTTATTGTCTCTACATAATATACATGACATGACAGTACTTTTCCAAAACAGTGCAGGAATGTATCTCTGTTGTTTTCTAGAAAAATCCTTCACATTAATGATAGGACTACTAAAGGAGAAAGGTGCTCCTCAGCATAACTCAGGATCTTAGAACTATAACCATTCTTCTCTAGAAAGAGAAACATATCCTACCAAACTATACGGCATTCTTGAAAATAGCATGTGACAAAAAAATCTCTTCAAATGTTTGTTCCTATTTTGTTTCAAAGGCTTCTGTTAGGTTGGGGTTTTTTTTCCCTTTTTCTTTTGCGTATCAAGGAAAATTTAACTCCAAGCATAGGTACACAAAAAGATTGTTGAAAAATAGATAAGATTGTGTCCTTCAGAAAGTTGTATCATTCAGCTATAATTTTACTGCCTCACACTATATGATTACAAGAATTTCTCAAGTGGGGATTTTTTAAGCAACCGAAAGAATAAGTATTTATAAAAACCAACAAACGTGAGTAGAGACAGTGACAGTCAATACTGAGGACATGCCATGGAGAAGTAGCATGTTGCTGCCTTTACTCAGGTGGTGCTGCTCCAGCAATATCTACTGCATCACTCTGGGATTTATGCTGATGTATCAAGTGGCATATCAAGATATGATATTGCATGTTCTGTGATTGGCTCATGTCTTCCATCTGTACAAGTATGCGGCTGTAATGCCCAAAAATAAAAGCATGCCTAACTTCTGCTAGAAAAAGTGAAATCAAATGCATTGTCTACTCCTAGATATTTACTTTTTATAAAAATAGTCTAGAAAGGGGAAAGAAACTGTGATCTGATCCTCACCAATTCATAATTACATTCAGATAATTTAGTTTGTCACAACAAAGACACATGGAAAAAAATTTACAAAATTCTGCCAAACATATCCCTCAGCTAATGCCCTTTCTGAACAAAGTATTACAGTTTCACTTGCATATGCATGATTATGTTCTTCAACATTTAAGTGTTTAGGTTAGATCTTTCAATAATCTTGATTCCAGCAAAAATCACAGAACATTAAGCAATCACCAGAGGCAACAGAAGCTCCTGAAACCATTACAAGAGAGTAAAACATTTATTTTTAATGAGTCATTTAAAATGAAACTTTTTGAAAACAAGCAAATTCATTTTTCAAAGTTACTCTCAAAACAAGAACACAAAATATTACCATTATAATCAGTATCAATCAATGTATCATAAATGTAACATTTATCATTACGAAAGACTTTAAATTTAGGCCGAGCTACCTCACAATGCAAGTTCTGAGAAGTAACAGGCATCATTACCTGCATGTAAATCAGGTCCTTAAGACATTGCCCAGACACCATCCTGACTCTATTTGCATTCTGCCTGAAAACATTGCGACATTTGGACAGGACTAACAGATCAGAACACAGCTTCCTGTCTTCTCAAGACTTCTAATATCAGGTGCTGGCAATTTTGCAACATTACTTTCAAAACCTAGCAGAGTATGTTAGAACATCCTCTGCAGACAAAAGATGTGCAAGATGATGGATTCAATTTCTTGACCAAAGGGTTCCCCCTCCACTGGTGGCAGAGGCTCTCCAGACTGCAGTAAATTTACAGGCTCGCAGGATGGTTGGGGCTGGAAGGCACCTCTTGAATGTCCCCATTCCTGGGGGTATTCTGAATAGCCTTGGAGATACTAAAAGTCCACCAGGACAAGATTTGGAGCAACCTGCTGTAGCTGACATTGCTTTGAGCAGTTATTAGGAGGCACACCTGAATTTTGCATTACAATGTATGCATTTTACATTCTTTGAAAACTTGAAATCTACCCATTTATCGGTTTCTCCCCATCCCCCTCGCCACAAAAGTTACAATGACTAATCTTTGCCTTGCAGGCTAGTCCCCCCCCACTTTCATTCAGCATCGGCAGAGGTGCAGAGTGATTCAGAACAGGACTAAAGTTAAGGTGCTCTCAGCCACCTCTACACAAATGGAAGCCTAGGGAGGCTCATGTCTCTAGACTGAACTTAGCTCTACAAAAATTCTCCCTCTATCCTCTTTTACATTATGCCGACTCCTGGCTTTTCATAAACTTTGGGAATTAGCAATTCCTTTAACACAAGGTTATAACATTAGAGTTTAAACAGTCCTACAACCCTAAAATATACCCTGGAAAGAACACTTGAAGCGAGTGAACCCACTCAGTATTTTCTACTAACTACTAGGCTGATGATAGCGGTTAGCATTGAAACTCCCATCGTTCCAAATCTGTTTTTCATATTTATTCACAATTTCTCCAAGCAAACAAGTAAATAAGTATTCCCAAAGAATTTGTACAACAGCATAATGTAACGGATCTAGAATAAAAAGCAGCTTTTAAATACTATAAATGCAGCTATTCTGGCTTATCACAGTAAACTAGTAATATTGTAGCAATTTTTTTTTATAATCTGGCCTTCATTCCTTCCTACTGTAGCACTATTGTAGCACTAAACTATATAATTTTACAACTTGACAGTATTGTTTAATCCCAACCCTAGATGTAAAACCGAACCCAAATTCAGTAAACGGTTATACATTTTTTTCTGATTCTGAAAAATAGTAATAGTCATTTCAGTTTTGTATGCCAACCCTTTTCCAATTCAATTTGCTATTTTTGCCTGTTAAGTCTGGAAATCATGAAAAATATGAGAACAAAAAAAAAGGTATTTATAAATAGCATAATACTGCATTGGGCAGACACCAGTATTCTTTAATTACTTCTATAGCATAATCTTGGCACTTGGAATACAAGTGATAACAAAGTGAAAAAGCAGGAAGTCAACCTGTACTACCTTTATGGCTTCTTTGAAGATATAGCTGACTCCATAAATGCAGAGGTCAGCAAGATGTCTATAATTACATTGCACTTCTTAATTCTTTGTTATTACTAATGTAATGCTCCTTCCATGGGCACCTTGGAACTCAAGAGTAGGTAGAATTTATTGGAAAATACTTTTGATTTATTTTTTGTGAGTTTGGGGTCTAGATTTTTTGGGTTTTGTTTGTTTGTTTTTTAAATGTGCATCAATGTCAAAGTCTTCACTGTTATCATTCCAACTTCAAGAGTCAACACAGTCTCAGTGTGATTGGCTAAACTTCAAGCTTTAATTTTGAAATCTTACTTCCGCAACTGATACAATCTATTTTTTATCCTGTACTTTCATATTTAAAATTTTGGGGTTTTTTCTTATCAACAATCTGACAGGCATTTTTTTAATCTGTAGAACAAGACCTACTATGAAATGAAATCAAAGCACATATTCAGCTTAAGCATGTATGGGAAATGCATGGAAATCACATTTGGATTTTCCAGTCGTGGATAAAATCAGTTGGAGTGGGATTTGTTTTTGGTTTTGGTTTTTTTTTTTTTTAATTTAAAAAAAAAAAATCTTGGTCCCTTCTCTTTTTATCAAGTACCTCCCCCCAGTCTCCACAACCTATCAAAAACAACGAAGAGCTGTCCTGCTGCAAGGACGCAGTACCTCTGGATGTCACCTGTCTGGTTCCATTAAACTGTATAGGCTGAGTTCTCCTGAGTAATTCCCAACTCAATCCTTACCCACTGCTGGCAATTTATCTTCTTCCTCAACCCTTTCACTAAGTATAGACACCTGGGAGATTTTGCTGGTGAAGACGAAGGCAAAGAAGGCACTGAGCACCTCAGACTTTATCTGGCTCTGCTGTCACTAAATTGCCTGCCCCACTCAGCAATGGGCCCACACTTTACTTGCTCAGTCTTTCACTACCAAACTACCAGTAAAAGCCCTTCTTGCTGCCCTGAAAAATCTCAACTCCAGCTGAGCTCTAGCTTTCCCAACACCACCCAGATCCACCCAAGCAATGTTTCTAAATTCCTCCTTTGCAGCTTACCTATGCTTCCACCTCCTATATACTTTTTTTGCACTGGAGGTCCATCATGAATTCCCTGCTTAGCCAAGTCAGTCTCCTGAGAAGTCCACTTGCTTTCCTAAGCACTGAGATAGACTGTTCTTGTGCTTGGAGGATGCTGTTCTTAAAGGACTGCCAGCTTTCCCTTGCCCTTTAAAGCTGCCTCTCATGAGCTCCCTATCTCATTCTCTGTTCAAGGTCTGTTACTTTTTTCCCCTCAATCTACTCATGATCCTGAACTCAACTATTTCACAGCCATTGTAGCCAATTATTATAATAATCTGGCTAGCCCTTCCAGCACCTGTATCAAGAAATTTTCCCTGATGTCCTCCACAAATCTTTGCAACCACTTACATGCCACCATGTTGCCCTTCCAGCAGATGACAGGGAAGTTAGAGTCCCCCATGAAAACAAGGGTCTGTGATTCAGAAACTTCATCAGCTGTTTAAAGGCTTTGCTCACTTCTTCACCCTGAGCAGGTGGTCTACAAAAAAGTCCCAACACAGCACCGCAGCCTCTCAGCTACACTGTCATCCATCCCAGAAAAGACCTCCATATATCCGAGACACTCCTTTGTATGAAGGGAAACCTCACCCCTCTTTGTCTTTTGAGCCCAACTTTCCTGAAGTGCTTGTATCAATCCATCATAAGCCTCCAGTATTAATTCTATTTTAACAGTTTTTAAATACTAAGTAAATTTTCATTTTAGAGAGCAAGCTAGAATAGGATTTCCCAAACTTAGTTTGCTCCGTTTCCCATTAACTTTGAAAGAAAAATTATCTCTCTCAGTGCTGAAGGAAAAAAAAAAAAATTAAAAAAATGCAGCAGCAACTGTTATTTGCATGCTGCAGACTTATACATGAGGTTTGCCCTAACTTTCCCTCTCATGCGGAAATCACAGCAACAACTCCTCCATATTCTGGAGTGGACCTTAAACCACCAAGAGGTGGTAATCATCTATTCAGGTACCAAACAGCCATTCCAGATCTGCTCTGGAGCAGAAGCAAGAGCCATGGTTGAACTTATTTTTGGTTTTAATACATTAATTTGAAAGACAGTATATGCTAGTAATGATAAGCTTTCCACATTTGGAGGAAAGCCCAAGCTACAATGTTCTTCTTGTCCAGAATCCCAAAGATGAAAAGTCTTACGTTTAGTGTTTTTGATTTTTAAAAAACTGTTTTAAACTGAAAACTGGTTTGGTTTTTTTTTTCCCCCCATTTTGGGCACACTGTCTTGTCCATGCAATGTAGTAAGTAAAAAGGTGTTACTGAACGAAACCAACACCTTTGGTGATCTGGTCTCAGCTCATTGATAGGTTTGGCTGTGCAACATTTCACAGATATCTACGTTAACCCTAAGCATCTGCCATTCCATGTCCTCTTCATCATACGGTATCTCCTTTATCCTCAAGCAGCACTAAGGTTCACAAACATCCCTTTCACTTCTTTCAGATCTTTAGTGACAGTTTTTTTGTGTTATTCTCTAGGAAAGGGATGATAAATTTGAACAGGAAATGCCACCTGCATTTCTAGCCTTAGTTCTTTGGCTACTTCTTCCATTAGATAACAGTATTATGGAGAGAAAATATTCCCCTCTCCCCCCACTCCTAAGGATTTTGTGGCATTTAGAAACAGATGTCTTTTTGTTCTCTAGTTCCCTCCCCTCCCCCCCCCAAATCAAAATATGTTTTTGCTGAGATTATGCTCTTATCAAAGCAAAATTCTAGGGCTATCTTTTAACAGGGAAAGCTCTATAGGTGTAAGTTGGTACTATTTTCTTGTCCTCAATTCTTTAATTATTTTAACATCATAATATTCTGACTCTTTCCCTACCAGCCTGATGGATGGTCTACAGAACCCCAAATCTTTTCTACTTCCCTTTCAATTTAGCTATTTTTTAAAAAAAAATTTCCAGTCTGTATATTGGTATGGGTTTCAGTGGACATCTTCATTTCTTCTCAAAGTTTCCACATTCAAATTTGCAGAGAAAGAAAGGCTTTTCTTCTCCAGGATTATACAGACAGTGCATTCTTTGGACAGTAAGAGAGAAAATCTTGTCTCTTCAGAAAACTGCCATTTTGCTCTGCCAAACATTTAAAATTGCATTCCTTTTAGAGATTTTTCTCTTCTTTACAGCATATCATTAAGGATTAAAATTCAATCCAAACTGCTTAAAAAAAAAAAAGACAGCAGGCAAGATTCATATCTCAAACACATATAGGTTTTACTGATCACTGTTGCAGCAGTCAGAGGAACAGGAGGGCTGCCTCTACACAAGTTGCATGGTAATTGAGTTAACCTGAGAAGCAGAACATACATGAGGAAATAAAGGAATCTGCACCCAGGGAAGACTTCTGTTACTACTAATAGATGGCAAAGAAACAGCAGCTAAGTCTTCATAAAAACAGCATTTCTAAAGATGAAATTTCAGTTTTGGAGCTAAATTGAGAAAGTGAGTTTGTGGACTTATTTCAGGCAGTTTCTGCAGCATCCAAAGACTCATGATTAGATCAGTATATTTTCTCTTATATCTTAAAAAGGAGGAATAAGACTAAGTATCACACAAGTTCCAGCAAGATTATATGAGCTATTCTAACAAAAATTGTCCCTACCAATAAGACTATCTAGCACATCCCACTTGTAGACCTTGCACACACACATGCGCTTTTGAGCAGGAAAAAAAAAAGATATCATGCAGAATTTACTTTCACTGTGAAAGTTTGCCCAAACATGACAAACAAATACTTCTTGGAAAAAGGGGAAGGAAAACAGCGTGTTCATCTTACCAAGTTTATTTTCCCAAACACTGGAAACAATGTGTGGGAAAAAGGGGATAGAAAAGCACAGAATGAAGAGCTGACCGCCAGGGAGTACGTACACTAAAGAGACTAGAAAAAGAAGGCAGACAAATGCAGGCTCTGAACAGACTGGAAGAGAGAAGTGGGATAAGGCACCTGGACTCAGAAGTTAGTATTAAAACCAGTATGACAAATAAATAAATGAATCTGTGAACATCTAAAATTTTACCGGAACCCCATTCTACTGAAAGCAGAGGAAGAGTGAGAATTCAGAAATAGCTGCAGACCCACTAAAACCACAGATGAGTCTCATTCCACAGCATTCTGTTATGCACGGGGGATGAAGGCAACAGGTTACTAGCTACACCATCTCAAAAACTAGAAGCTGACAGCTGTGTGAAAACTGTGTGGGTATCCATATGGCGTTATATGAAAGATTTTGTATTTGAAAAGTCTAGAAAATTACGTGCAAAAAAGTTTACCACAGTGTATATAAGCAAGGCAGTATTTGAGGTGAAAAGGTAGCATTCTTTTTTTAGAACTACTGGGGCATGCAAGAGAAACTGAAGCCCTTCTCCAGGTCTAAAATAGAAACAGCAATCTCCAAAGCTAAATTTAAACTGAGAACAAGTATATTCTGTGTTGAAAAAGACTCAATACATCTACAGAAAACCTCGTGTATTTCCTAAGGTAGAGCCCATCTCATTTAGCTTTAGCCAGCTAACAGTTACACATCCAATGTGCGCTATCAAGTCTTTCCCCACAGCTCATAAAAGCAGGGGAGTGAGAGAAGATTCAGCCAGAAGGTTACCTATTTTAACCATTTCCTGATGGTATGAATTGCTTTTTGGATGTTGGAGTCTCTCAATCTATATGAACTAGAGAGATTGGTTACGTAAGACCTATGCACTGAAACAGTGGATGAGATTAATTCCACTCAAGTTACCTGATTTTGCAACCCTTCTGTCTGTATATTTTATCATGCTTGCACAAACTTATATGCATGCACGTGTTTTTAAGGTAGGTTTCAAAAATGTGGTCAACACTAGTAACTTCAGAGATACTACCTTCTCTCTATCAGTATTCTTTGAGGCCCACTGCTACATTATTATCATTACAGTCCATTTGATTGTGTTTGTAATACATGTGCTAGAAATACAAATAAAGTATTCCCAACTGTGCTACTGAAGTAAGAACATCTCCATTGCCAACGTAACTGTGCAGCGTCAATTCTCACATCCCACAAAGCAATCTGGCATAGCTAGCAGCAAGATCAGAATTTCTGAAGCTCATCCTTCTTCTTTAACCTGCATATTAGGAAAAAAAGTACATGTTCTCTGTTGAGTATATTCATGAAATTATAAATATCTCTGCTACGAGCTTCACATTTCCTTTCCCTGGTATAATTGAAGGTACTATCTGCGATCAATAAAGCTTTAAATAACTTGCAAAGAAGGCCCCATCAGAAGTAGTGCCTTTCCTTATGTTACACTTCCAGGAGCACATTTCAGATAAGATCCTTGGGTACAAGTACAAAGGTTTACATGAGAGGTTGTCATAAGAAAAATATAGACATGATACATACTGATCTCTTAGAGTTGTATTTCTCTCAGTTCCAAGGCACTATAAAGATTCATTTAAATGGAACCGAAAGAAAAAGTAGCAATTGGAAAAGCTTTAGGATTCTTTGTGGAATAAAGGTTTCAAATATTTTACTTAGTAAAATTTCTCTTTAATATTTAACAGTACTGTTCGTTCAGATTTGATTACGGGGATACAAAACATTTAAGATTACTGAAAAAATCCAAAAGTTAAAACTGTTCAAGTAAGCTTGGAGCTTCATTGCAGTACGTAGTCTAAAGCAGATGCAGATATGAAAAACAAAGCTTCTTCAGAGGAAGGCTGCCTTCTGTCCTTTGTAAACTGATATAGTAGCAAGCCTTCTGCTGGTACAGAGCGTAAACAATAGCTCCAACAACAGTTTGTTAACTAGCATTTGTGTTCAAATGTACTAAATCTGACTTGGTTTCATTATAACACAATTCCGGATGGGAAAATTATTTATTTATTTTTTTTTAAAAAGTGACATTACAATATAAGATTATATAGCCAAAACTATGTGTGACAAGTAATATAAAAGAAAGTTAACAAGTGAATCATTAATTACTCTAAATCCAAGTAAAAGTCTCATTAAAAAAAAAAAAAGAATCGATCTCCTCACACAGGTTTCATTCAGGTAGGACAATGTAAATAGTCAACTACCACCACCTCTTCAAAAAAGAAAAAGGTGGCTTTGCAAAATGTCAATTGCTAACGTACCTTAACCTAAAAATCCACAAGGAAGACAACCTCAAAAAAACAAATCCATGGACAAAGGATCCCTGGACTTTATTCCTTTATTTTTGTCTTTCCACAGATTTATTCTTTGCAAGAATAAGCTATGCCCTCATAATTTGATTCCTAGCCAGATGTTTTCAGAAAATGGTTCTCCCATTGAAAAATTCTGGGACTCGCTGTTTACTGTAGAAATAGAGCCATCAAAATTAAATACACCCTTCATTTTCACTTTTTTTTTTTTTAATAGCTTAGCAGTGGTAAAAGGTTGCCTTCCTTCACACAAACATGTTTAGGGAAAAAGCACAAGATGCTTTAGCAATAAGGTTATTTTTTCAGAAAGTTCCTGAAACATGATCTTCAGATGAAGAGACAACTGAAAGCTGAGAAAATATAATCACAAGACTTTGTTGCCGAAGTTTTTTATTCAGATTTTGTTTAAAGATTTGTACACTCCTGCTGAATACTTTGATAAAATAACAGAATCATTGTCATTTGTATTTCATACTGAGGCACAAGTGTTCAGTTCTCCCCATATTCATAAAGGTAAATAGGACATATAAATATCTCCATAGAAGGAATGGGCTAGTATTAGTTTCTGAAATTGTTCAGAAGAGACTACTTGCTGTAAACTCATTAACTAAAAAAATGTGTGTGTATACACTTGTGCATGGCTCTATATGTACACATGTGAAACTGAAAGGATGTTGGTCAAGCAACAGAAGCTAATCTTCAGCAATATAAATTTAAAACGACCAATTTCACTGAGAACCATAGTGAATAGAAAGTGAGAAATACTGTAGAAAGTCTGATCTCCCTTGATTTGTTTCTCTGATTCAGATGTCATCTGAGAGATCTGGTTTGCTGTCTCTATTTCATGTGATCTGGGGAACCTGGGTGAAGGGGGGACTACATCCTAGAATTTCTGAATAGGAATACCACACTCCCTCCCCCCCCCCTTTTTTTTTTATTATTAAACCTGCTACTGTCTACAGGATAGATGTTATTTGGCCTCTCTTAAGCCTTCCTAAAGGACACTAGTGAAGTTCCTACTGATTCTCTTTTCCTCCCCAAATAGTTTCGATTCCTTAGCACTATAGCAACATTTATCGCAGTGGAAGCAGGAAAGACTTACAAAATTAGAGCAGGTTCAGGACCCAGGCTGCTATTCCCCCTATCTTGTATACATTTCTTAACACCATTCTTCACTAGCTGATGCTCGGGGAGGGGAAGGTACACACCACTCAGATGAATTTTTCACACAGTCACAGGAAATTTGATCCTGTAGAAGAGGCTGCTAGTCAGCTTTACTCTGCAGATGGCATTGCCTGTAACATACTTCTGTGCATAAACATGGCATTACTCCATCTCTGTTGGAAATGTTAATTGATTTCAAGAAGATAGCTTGCCTCCTGGTCAAGATGTGTACTGTCAAAAGAAGAGGTAGGTGTAACCAGCCAACCAAGGTTTTTGGTCCTATAGAATTTCATCTTTCCACACCTCTATGCACGATTACACTTAAAGTAATCTATGCCTGTTATAACTGAAAACCTCACAATTAAAAAAAAGTCTCTACAGCCAAACTGCAAATTGGTAATGATGGTAACCTTGTTCAGCCAAGGTTAAGTCTAAGAAAACCACTTTGGAATTAATTTTCAGCACACTAGAATCTGTGGTAATCTTCTGAGAACTGTATGTAAAAATACACATTTGGGAAGGAGTTCTTCTCAATATCATAAAGACTGTTTGTGGACTGAAACAGTAAGAGATACAGCAGCACCCAAACTAAGCTGTCTCTCTCAAAGCATTGCATGGTCAACTGATCCTTAGCTGTTCAGTAAGGCAGCGCAATTCTATACTAAGAACTGAAAACATAGTAACAAACTTTTCAGAGAACATAGGCATTTGTGCACCTTGTTTCTGCTGCAGAAGTACATAGCAGATGAGGGTAAGTATGAATAGCATATATTGGGGGAGGCATTGAGAGAGTATGCACACCAGCATGCACAGGCACGAGAAGAAACTGCATAACAAGGTTTCAAAAATAATTTTTACTGATAACAGAGAAAACCGTTCCCAGGATGGTGCTCCAATAGTAAAATTAAGGAAAACATTATGCCAAGCCCAGAAGACTGCAACAGAGCTGACTCGCAAGCAGACCCTGCATCCTAACAGCAATAGAACGGCAACAAGGTTGCACCTTGTAACATATACCAGCCTTTCCCCTGCTAGCCCATCAGCAAAACAGATCATAGATACGCATTTCACACACAAATTCCAAACAAGGAAAAACAGGTAACAGGCTCACAGAAGTTGAAGCGAGCAAGACTGAGGCTGAGGACCATCCCATAGCAATGGACAACTAAATATAAAGTATATACAGAAGATATAAGAACTAGTTTGTCATCACCACCAAGAGCAACTGCAGAAATACAGCAGGGATTTGACAGCTAGCTACCCTTGTCCTCCATCCTGCACATTGGAGATACTGCACGAATCAGATACTGCCCAGGTGGGCACACACACCTTTGTAGTTCTAAGGGTACGAGTGAATGAAATCACAAAAGAATGGGTGTCCACGGGTACCATCATTCCACTTCAAGATCCTGCAAATATTCACCTTCCATAAGATTTATACCAGATTTTGTTATACTAATCTTTCTATACTGTAGTACTCTACAGACATTAGTATTCACACGGAAGTAATAGAAGATGTTTTATCAAAGTCTTTAAGGCGCAAGCAACTATAAACTGGAGAGCAATGTTGATATCTGTTTCCAATGAAGAGTTACCTGTGCTGTTTAGTAACAAATCCTGACTTTGCTATACATCTGGAAAAATGAAAATAGAATTCCATAAAGTGGGTGATTTTTCTATAATGCACAAAGTTAAGCAATTATGTTGTAAGGTGTTAGGATTTAAAACGGTCTTGCATGAAGATTGGTCTAATTTAGCAATCTAAGCTAAAATAATTCCGGGATAATAAAATAAAAATGCAAATACTTTGTAAATCCAGAGGGTGTTTTGGTTTTCCTATTAAACTAGAAGAAGCTTAAATACATACCCTTTAGAACAGGAGAAGCTAGCATGCAATTGCACTATTCTTTCTCAAAAGCAAGCAGCAGACTCATTGTCCAGGTGCAGCTAAATATAGCAAAACAGAAGCCTGTGTCCTGAAGAGTTTCAGAATTGTAATATACGTATAAGGGATAGACAGCATAAAGAATGCTTTCAGTTCTGTGCAAACCTGTAACAACCGCTATCAGACGAAGAAAGACTAAGCACTATGCAGTCTTAATAAAACAGCCTCTGTTCCAGAGCTCTGTCTAGCCTCCCACTGTATCCAAAATTTCTTGATCACCGGGCTTGTCTAGTCCCAGCTAGCTTTCAGCTGAGATCAAACACCACATATTTTAAGTACAATTATTAAGTTCTTTGTATGAAATTTTACACATTGGTACACATTTCAAACAGCTATAATGTTATTAATGGAAACTACTTTCCTTTTCCCCCCGCCATTAATTGTTATCCAGGCTTTGAATGAGAAGTCAATACTGCTATACTTGAGAAAAAGTTACATATTCCAGGGATTTTTATTCAGAAAGAATAGAAAGTTTTCTAGATTTTTAGGAGGGTATTCCACCGATTAGGAGTTATGCAGAATTGAGTAATCATGGAAAATTAAAGTACTTTAACCAGGACATTCAGAAGGATAATTTACTATTTAAAAAAAAAAAAAACCCACTGTAACCCTTACTGATGAAAAAACACATGTGCCAAGAGCAGCCTAGAGCTTTCAGATAAACTGAAATGCTGAGAAAGTTTTTGCTACTGTTGTCAATGTTTCACCTACACTGTCAAGTGTTCCTTTTCCAGGACTCCTGCCTTAAAAAAGGCTTTAAATTCACAAAAACAATTGAGAAAATAAGTTAATGTAATTGGCATATTCAAGGCATTTGAATGTGTAGTAACATTTTAGATCAACCTGGCTTCTACAAATAATTTTGAAAGCCAGCTAGATGATCCAGACCCATTTTTACTGTAGTACATTTAATAACCTACATTAATGACCTTCTCAAAAAGTGAACTGTACTCTACTTTACTGACCTTTATCTAAATACATGGAGTGCCCAGAGATCAGTGACTAACCTAGCGCTCTAAGAGCTGCTCACATGTCCTACAACAGTTTAAGAAGTCCACAAGAATCCCTTGCAGGAAAACAATTAGCCTAAAATTTAGAAATACAATGTTCTTTGCATCAATTATGCTACACAGTAATTTGCAATTTGATGACAACACTAGACTGTAATCCAATATTCAAGGAAGTCCATACTACTACAGATGTAGTCCTATAATTAGCCATATGTTGTTCCTTCTCCTATATATTAATTTGCATTAACTATAAATTCCCTAGCCTGCACCACTACTTTCCTAATGATCCAAGACCCTACATCAGGTCTCAAATCCTTAGCGATTTCATTTTCTTCTGCTGGTTCTTCTAAGAAATACTGTAGCGAGGTTCTTAAACTTTAATTTTCAGCATAACATTTTCCACTTTTTGCAAGAAAGAATAGTTTGTACGGATAGTCTTGCCTTGTGTGCTCATCATACCTACACTTAAAAATAAGATTTCACTTACAAATGCATTAGAATGAGATACAGCACTACAAGCTGTTTGCAATTAAGGGCCCTTAGAGCCAGACACAGAACACCCTGCTGCAGGTCTGAATACGATTCTTGTATTAATACAAGTGTAATGCTACATAATCCGTTTGCAGATGGGAATATGCCGTAACTACTAAGGAGCATGTTTATTTATTGGCAATATTCAAGGAAATGTGTTATTTGTGGCCTAAGCAGTAACTTTTCACTTAGCCAAACCAGTACCCATAGCAGGAATTCATGCAACATATTACGTAAAAGACTATCAGAAAGACACGCAGGTTCTTTAAGAAACAAAAGAAAAAGTGCCACA
This sequence comes from Burhinus bistriatus, assembly GCA_013397275.1. NCBI lineage: Eukaryota > Metazoa > Chordata > Aves > Charadriiformes > Burhinidae > Burhinus > Burhinus bistriatus. The sequence goes on along the minus strand of VYXH01011407.1, from coordinate 227,667 downwards.
GGTTAATCTAGAGCCATTAGTGTGACAAACTGGAAGAAACCGTGACTAAAAGAAATACTGATCTGAAATACTGTGACTGTAATAAATTACTTATCTTTGACTTAATTTAAATGGAAAACCATCAGTAATACATTTCACATACCCTTCCCAAAGTCACATGAACCACTCTTGCTATTTTTAACACAGGCTCCCATGCCTCCTTCATTTACCTGCATTACTGGAGTATAAGAGTGATCACCTGTTTTTCCTCCCTCCCCCTTCTTGTTTTGAAGCACTTCTGCAGCAGCAGGTGTCTCCGCATCCTGGCTTTGTGCTGCATGAAATTCCCTTACCCCATGTCACCATGGCCAAGCCAACTTAAGCCATCCCAATTTGTGGCACTGAAAGTAACACCCTCACACTGTACTGCTTTAAATTCAACACACCTGAAAAAAAATAAATCTTATTATCCCCTTCCACACCAAGCTAGTTTCACCCCTCTGAAAGCGGTTTCTCATCTTTTCCCTGCACCTTCCATTTCTAAATTAGCCTTTGGGAAGAAAGGAGGGAGGGAATGCCAATTTTGAATACTGCCCACATCTGAGCAGGGTTCATAACATGACAAGTACAAAGAAGGAGGCAAGGGAACGGAGCGTCATACAAGAGACCTTTCATAGAGCGTTCTGGATTGTCACAAAAGACTGAAAGGGAAACAACACAACTGCAGACATTAGAGCAGCACTGTTCCATTGATATGGCTACAGACAGACTGACCAATGTGAACAATGAAAAACGTTAAATTTAATGCATTGATTTTCATGCCTGCTTTGTAAGACCTGACCATGTCCTCTTAAAGAAATCATTGCACGTGACTGAAGAAGATAGCAAGAGGTCACCTTCAAAAAAAAAAATAAAAATCCTTGAAATACAGTATACGTTAGAAATCTATAGCAGAAGTAAGACAGAAGACAACATAATACAACAAAAGCAACTGAAAGGAGACGTGTGATTACCTTACTTTATCCTTTCATCCTATATAGCCTTAAAAGTGTGAAAAACAAGTGTTTACTTCAATTAATCCCAGGACTCAGACTTCTAGGAAACTGGGACAACACCAAACAGAGATTTAATTTTTTTTCCACTGTAGCAGGTAAGTCATTTTAGAGTTGCATAGCTTCCTCAAAATTAGTGCCTTAATGGTTTTTATTAAGAGATACCTTCCAAAACAACTCTTTCTTAAAAAAACATTGCAGAAAGATGAGACTTGGGAATAAGACTTTAAGGAAAAGAAAGAAAAGGCAGCAATCTTGTAATACAGAGAATATTATAGCCCACCTTGGGGGTGGGAAGGGAGGAGAGACCAAACAGTCAGCTGTCTTCTCAACCTGTGGGATCTCAGCAACTTAATTTCTACCCTCCATTCTGCACAACTATCTGATGTTTGAAGCAATAACAGTCGATATATGAATCTTCCACTTAGTTTAATATAAATCAGGACTTCATTGACATCAATGACATTTAAAACATATTAATATAATGCTAATCTGATTGTTTCCCCCTGCCACAGGGAACAGAGATCTATGGAAGGCACTCAGGTACTGACAAATACCACAACACATCATCAATGAAAAATGAAAGCTTTTGAAAGTTTCAATACCACATTAGCATCTACCCTGCATAGCAAGAAGTTATAGATGTTCATTGTATGTAATTTATACACCCATATAGAAAAGTGATAACTGAAGTGAATTAGCACTAATCAAGCTCGCCTCACTGCTGCACTCAAGGGAACGCCATAGAGGCAGAGTATGGAAGCCCATGAAAGAAATACTATATACCTAATAGTTCAAACCAGAATGCTGTAAGGGATTCAAAAGGCTATTCATTGCCTAATGGTGAAGTTAAAGCAAATGGTTATTAAAGAGTTAATATGATTTTCAGCACTACAGCTTGCCTAATAGCTCTATATTCCTCACATAATACTCAAGACAGATCTCAACTCTGACTACTGCAAACATCCACTACTAGCACTCTCTATTTACTTCAGAAGCTCAATACGGGTCTCATGTTCACTATATGTATTTCACACAATTTTTGGCACAAAAACACATCAGTGAGTTGGTGCTTTAGCCTAAGGAACAGCAGCATTAAGTGCAATAATCCTCCATAGGTAAACTGCCACTACTGAAAGAAAATGGTATGTTGCACAGAGATTTGCCCTTGGCCATGATTAAAACCAAAAAATCTTGCCACAGAGACAAAACACATTTGATTAGTAGTGAAAATTAGCAATGCTGCTTTTAATTACATACAAAAAACAAAGAAAGAGATCAGAAAAAAATCTGAGGACGTAACCAAATAGAGGCAGCAACAAGACAGCAGTAGTAACCATGACAGAATACGTGACATCTTAGACATACATCAGTAGGATTTTGCACTGTACTTTTTACCTGGTTTTAGGTGAAGTATAGTTATATGTAAATTGATGGTATATAAAAAAATGCGTAAGGACAGAATATTTTGAAGTATTAACTGGTATTTCTGCATACTATGTAAACAGTACAGACAGGCAAATAGAAAGCTTAAAAGACAGATGTCTTTAGGAACAGGATAAAGTAATAAAAAAAATGCACTGCTGGAATAATCTGTGCTAGAATATTCTGCTGCTAATGACTTTCCAGTAGCATTGTACCAATTAGAGCCTGTGAATACTGTGGGGAGTATCACAACGTGCCTGCCCTGTTCTTAATCCATTGTTTACCTCTAACGAAGTCACTTTTAAGATACTGAGCTAGCTGAACTCATCTGACTCAAAATGACCATTCTTGTGTTTATCAGGGTAGTAGATTGGAAAAAGTCTATGCATTACTCAGCTTTCAGTTTTACTCTGGAATGATAAAACTGAGTGCTCAAAATGCTCCTAATATAATTCAAATTTTGCTGGAAGGTTCTAATTTTTAAAGTCAATTGTATAGGAAGAAATACAAATATTTAAAGCATGCTTTGCCTAAATTGAATCACTTGCCACGTAATGCTAAATGCTCTGCATTATCTTCTATGGCTTACCACTGCAGTCTGTTTCCAGTAACTTTTAACAGCAGTACTTTGATATTTACCTTCAGATCAGTCATTAAAATGCTGAATAGGAATATTGTACCTAGTGTGTATCTCTGCAAAAACCAGATAGAAATACCTCTCCTTAACTCCTTACAAAAAGTTTAGTGAAATACAAACACTACCTAGAGGAACACCTTTATGTTTCTGATAACGTTCCCTTAGCAAAGAAAACACACACATAATAATGACAAGGCATTTGCTCCTTATGCCGTTGTCTCCAATTTAAATCCACATACACATGCCAATGAAATGCACTGGGGTACAAAGCTACGTATTTATTGAAGCACTAGTGAATTATATGTTGGACAATTGTTGCAATTAGGGGCCAGCTCCTCGTTTCACATAAAATTTACCCTCTCACCAATACAGTGCAGATACATTGACTTACAATACCTTAGAATTTGATCCTGGCATGTTACCACTATTTATAAAGATGAATATAAATACTTCTACATTCAAATTCTTAGACATAATTGCTAGCTTTGCACACAAAGAAAAGCAGTACATGCTGAGTGAACATGACCACAGATGGCCTGGTATATATCATACATACATTAAAAATACTGCAACATTCTCTAGTTTTTATGCTGTTTCTGGACTTATGTGGTGCTGAATAGGCTTACTGTGTAACGCACTCAAAGTTCAACTGTGCTATCTGCAGACAGATCATGTGGAAGAACTTCTTACTTTCTTCATCCGTACTAAAAAAAAAAGTATGCCCATCAGCAGCCAAACAGTAAAAAAAACCCACATATCCTTGCATTTCCAGGTAATTCTGTTAAGCATGAAAAGAAATTAAATCTTTGTTTTCCTACACAAGTAGGAAAGCTATATTAAAAAACAGTTCTTGATCAAGGAGAATAACTACATATACCATCCTGTAATATGCTTTTTTTCTTCCTTGGTATACAACTAACTTTTCCTAATGCACAATCTTTGTTATCATAGTCTGGTAGGAATTCCCATTTTGAGCTAATTAGTGACTGGTTTAGGCCTCACCTAAACCCCGCCCCTTTAGCTTATAACATTTTTGATGTCACAGGAATTAGAATCTTCTCTCTTTTTCTTCCTCCTTTTCCCTTCCCATTAGAATGGTGTTTCTTACAACTTCAGTTCTATTACGTTCATTCTATTCAATGATTAATATCAGAGCCTTAAAATTTCTGTCTATAATTTGGATCTTCTGTCTTAAGGTAAATGAAGATCTGGAGCAAACAGGCAGCATCTTTTCATACATTCAAGCTCCAATTCATACTGAGCCTCAAACTCTTTTCCTTTATAGCCACTTTTCCTCCATCTTTAAAAGGAATAAGCCACATAAAAAAAGTTAGATCAGTCAAAAATGTAGAAACAGGTAAATTATTTATTATGCCTATAATTAAACACAAACTAAACTCTTGTGGCAATTATCAAATGTTTTCTTAACATGCCTTGTATACCTAGGCAACAAGCAAGACATGTCTGCTCTGAATCTCTGCAGTACCTTGCGAAAGAGCTGGGGACAGGCCTCTCAACATTTTACCAAGTCGTAAAATGAAAAAGTCAAGATGACAAGCAGCCAGGGGAAGGATGGAAAAAATGACGCATGTTGAAGTTTAACTTTTAGATAGTTATTCTTTTTCAGTAAAACAGCCCCTAAAGTTATCTGCTCTTAGAGGCTGGGTGCAGCTTGTTTTACGTAAGTGAGAATCATAAATCAGTAAGCTTAAAATAGCAACATATCTCGCCTTTTCTTCAGGTCTCCAAATACTGGAAATCTTAGGTCTTAGTAAACCCACTTGCAAGAAACTTTAATACTATTTTGTTTTAGAACTTCAATACAGTTGTTTTGATTAAGCTTGAAGCTGCAGAAAAAAAAATGGTGCGACTACCTAAAAGTTTAGCTCCTCACAGCATCCTTACACAGGCTGGAGGAAGAAGCACCTCCCTCTGCTAAAGGAAAGCCTTTCCTTTCTAGTAATCTGGCACGCTGTAAGGTATTCTTATAGGAACTCAGATAACATAGAATCCTGTTGTTATACTATACTCTTAGAGTACTGAACTCTTTTGGATGACGATATGACTAAAGACATACAGAGCTTAAATTTCACTCAGCAATGCAGGAAATCCTAGAAACTTTGAGTCTTGGTGAGGTTACCTTCCATAAAGGAGGGAGCTGCCTAGTATAAACTCTATTGTCACTCCCCAGGTGCTCTCAAACTATGCACCCTGAATTATTACTCCATAACTATCCAAAAATATCCAATTTACCAAAGCCATTCTATTGAGTGTTACAGTCTTCCCCAACTCCGACAAGGCTTCAGCTTGTGACAGGATCTTTCCAAGTTCTTTTTTTTTTTTTTCCTCCCCCTTTTTTAACTTTAGATCAGTATAATAGCATTAGCAAATCCAAATATAACCATATGTCCTGTGCAAATGTCCTTCTGTGTACATGCTAAAAGCCACTGCAGGAATGCAGGCCCTCTGCACAGTGCTAACTTTTTCTAGAAAAAGGTATGAACTACATACGAAACCTTTTATATATTCTTGGATCACTACACATGAATCACTCTACGATTCTGAAATATTTTGCTTCAGAAAAGTAGAAGTTGTTTTGTTATACGACTACACTGCAGCTCCAAAGACAGCAGAGTAGTTCATGTCAGAGTTCCCTGTTTCTGAGCAGCAAGTTCAGATACATCTGACTTACACAAAAGTCAAAACAGTGTAGACAGGTTGCCAGACTTCATTTTTGTCTGAAATAGGAGTTTTTCTTTTATTTTTTACTTCTTCCTCTTCCAAATTAAAATCTACAAGAGTCAGTGCTTTCTTACTGCATTTTGTTTGGCCAACAGCTCAGACAATAAGTGCTTAAACAGCAGTATTTGGCAATTAATTGGACATTCTAATTGAGACTACTTGAGCATAAACTGCATTCCAAAACAACTTTATTTTTTCTTTCTCTAAAAACTCTCTTGGTTGAGATTAATGAAACATTAGTAATACTTCATATATTTCAGACAAATATTAAACACCAAAAAATGGGGGTTTGGTACTAGATGTAGCCATTTCCTCTGACAGTATTGCAATTAAAAAACTAAATAACTGATTTCAAGGAAAAGCCCACCCCAGCTGCCACATCTCATACGTATAACATCTCAGTTCTCATCAAAAGTCACTGTTTCACCCAAATACAGTATTTATCTCTGACTTAAAGCAATTTACTGACCTTGTGTCTGCATTTAAGTACAACGCCATAGGCTCCTGAAACAAAGAAAGTAAGAGATAAACTATCTCAAAGCAGAAAAAAAAAAAAAGAGCAGCAAGATAAAACAGCCCTCAGTCACCTTCTGGCTACAGAAATAATATTGTTCCCAGTATCATTATCCAGAACTTGCACATACAGGTACTGTACTAAATTTCTGTGCACTGAAACAATTCTGTAAAAATTGCTTGGAAGTAAATGGATTTTAAAGTGCTGAAATTATTTTTCTCTAAATACATTTGCAGAGAACTTTGATAACTTGCATCTCCCCAGTATCACTAAAGAGAAATTAATATAGTAAACTTTTAAAAAAAACAAACAACAAAACCAAAAGTCCACGAAACCCACAAAACTGTCACATTTCTCTTCCTTTTCTTTCATCTTCCAAAATTCTCCTTCCATCTGAGAACGGAACTAGAAGGAGCTGTAGAGAATAAACCGACGTTTCTTAAGATCTGCATACAAGCAATATTTTGCAAAAGAAAACTTACTACCATCAAGAGGACTAAGTCAAATCTATATAAAATTCTCATTCATTTTTTATTAAGGTACTACTTACCTTCACCTACAACCCCAAGGATCTCAAATTTATTCATCACATTACCAATGTTAGGAATCTTCATCAAGACAAATTCCTCTTACGGTGAGAGCCACAAAACATGGCACAATAGGGAGCGTCCGAAGATTTTGCAAAAGGCAGCTGTGGAAAGGCTCTTGGACAACAAAATTCTCACACCCTTTCTTAATTTCTAGGCAGTCAGTAGCTTCCTGGGGAAAGAAGAGAAAATAATGTAATTAGTACTCCGTTTTATTTCAGTAAGAGAGAGCAGTATTGTCTCACAATTGTAACAGACAATTAATATACTTCTACATTTTATGATCAAGGGAGCTTAGCAGCACATATAATGGATGGAACCTATTGAGAACATATATCTGACAGAACAGCTGGCCTTGTAATCCTGTGCTTAGGATGTCTTTGACAGGAATAACTAACTTGCATGAAGTTATTTCCTACAGGACAGAAGCAAACAAAAATGTTGATAGGAACTACCTCAGTGAGCAAAAATACACCTGTACTTACTTATGTTCTCAGTTTGGTGTATGTTGACAGCTAGGTATAAAAACAAACTGTGTTTAGTCAATTTATTATTTGTCCACTGTAATGACAGAAAGGATAAGGTAGAAAGAACAGTAAACAATACAAAATATTCTTTGACTACCATTTTCTGTGATTGTTTAAAAAAATAAAGGGAATTATTTGCTAGACTAACTAACAAACACATTTAAAAAATTATTTCCATGATCAGATTATTTAGCGGAAATGTAATAAATAGCAAAAAAAATTTTCAAACTTTTTTTTTCCCCCCTATGTTTCCCAAACATTGAAGTAATTTGTCAAATCAAGCAACTATACACAGGGAAAAGAACAAAGTTTTTTTTGTGTCTGTCTGTTTCAGGCTCACCACATCTCTCCTATAATCTCAGAAGTCTGATAAACTAAAAACATTGAAGTTTGGTTTTGCTAATTCAGACTGCATTTTTTCCCCTAATATTAAAGGCATATATCCGACATTCAAAAATGGAAAAAAGCTGAAACAGCTTCACCATGAATTGAGCTGGCTGATATTCAAGTATTACTTCCTCCAAGCTCAGGATCGGTGCATCCCTAAGAGCAAGAAATCAGGCAAGGGAAGCAGGAGACCTGCATGGTTGAGCAGGGAGCTTCTGAAAAAGCCCAAGTGGAAGAAGGAAGTTTAAAGCAAGTGGAAGCAGAGACTAATCACTTGGGAAGATTACAAGAATACTGTCACAGTATGCATGGATGAAACAAGGAAAGCCCAGGTCTTCTTGGAATTAAATCTGGCAAGGGATGTCAAGGTCAACAAGAAGGGTTTCTTCAGGTACATTAGAGCCAAAAGGAAAACTAGAGAAAATGTGGGCCCGCTATTGAATGAGACAGGGGCCGTGGTGACAGATGATGCAGAGAAGGCGGAATTACCGAATGCCGCCTTTGCTTCAGTCTTTACTGCTCAGGCCAGTCCTCAGGAGTCCCAGACTTCACAGGTAACAGAGAAAGTCTGGAGGAAGAAGGACTTTCCCTTGGTTGAGGAG